>CCAG010010700.1:0-44407 GCA_001077435.1 Glossina morsitans morsitans | reverse complement strand
TTTTTTTTATTATTTTTATTTGTTAAGTTTTGTTTTTATTTTTATTTTAATTTGTATTTCATTTTCAATGTAGTCTTTGCTGGTTGATAAATGCAGCAAATTAACAAAAATGGCTTATTGGCGCCAAAAATCTACAAAAATAAAATAAAGGGAAAAACTTTCAAAAAAGTAACGGCAATAACAGGCTAATATCAGTTAGCTTTTATATGTATGTGTTTGTTAGTTCATTGCTGTTGTTGTTGCTCTTGTTTTAGGACACGGAAGTCGGCATATGGCCGTCATGTTGGCAACACGTACAACTACTACTACTACTACTACCTACTACTACTGCTACCACTGCCGCTGCTATGTAAGGTTTGCCTTAACTCTTTTTACGTATATATATATATATATATATGTATATACAGCATTATTTGACGCCGTTCCAAATTAGCTCGATTTTCTTCTTTGTTTTTGCTTTAGTTTTTGTTTTTTTTCTCTCTTCTTTTTGTGTAACACAACTTCTTTTTTAGGCAAAAAAATGTTTATGTTACTAAACGTTTTGCCGTTTGTACAGCAAATACGTTGTCATTTTGTTAATTGATACGTAAGGGTTTATAAAGACCTATAAACCTGTAGGACATCAAATGCAATCAACAGCCAGAGAGAAATGTTTATGCAGTTTAAAGAGATTCCTAGACACTCAACACATTGCTAAGTAATTGTAAGCGAGCAGAAGGCTACTAAATGTAGATGTAAATCATGAGGATTTGTTTTCTTTTTCCTTCTCTTTTGCATTCATTCATTGCGGATAATTCTTTTATACCATTTTGCTTTTTATATTGTCACCAGTAGATAAACTTCCTACACAGACCAAACATTTCAATTTCCATCCTAGTAGTCTGTCGGTCATTTTTTTCATTAGATCGCACGCATTTTTCATAATTTGTGTGTAATAAGCAAAAACACGTCAAATTTTTGCTTAGAGAAAGGGACTAGCGTTCACTTTACGCTTTGCTGCGGGCGTGTACTCTGACCAATTTGATCCTTTTTTCAATACCAACCTGCGTGCAAAAGCTCCCAATTTTTCTATCAAAACTCCATTCGCTAACTTCATTTTTGCGACCAGGTGACTGTCAACAACACACACCGCTCGAATCCATAGACGGACAGACAATTTAGATTTCCACCCTGATCAAGAATATATATAAATTATAAGTTCTCCGAAGCTTCCTTTTGGGTGTTGCAAACACTATGACAAACTGTGTATGCCCCCTTTGTCTGGTGGCAGATAAAACCGAAATACAATTTTTAATTACAAAACCTGGGCTTATTGTGAAAATTACTGTTTGCGTGAATTCTGTGATACCCTATAGTTGTCCCGATGGTTATCAGGAAAATATCTACAAGGCTTAAAAAATATTGATTCCTTTTTTCACGATACAAGATTATGATGTCTTCAGTCGAGAAATATGGAAAGCATAGTGGCATTTGAGTGTAGACTGTCGCTTAAAGCTGCCAGATTTAAAGCATATATGTGATGTATAAAGTGTGGAAATACGATAACCAGTCGTGTGACAATAAAAAATCAGTGAGTAAAATAGAATACAGATTGAACGACAAGTGTATGCCAAGGACTCTGCTCTTTCCAAAGTTTTTGCTACAAAAACTAATAATAGCTTCCCTTGTCGATAAGTAGATCAAACAAAGGCGCCTTCGGCGGCTTAAAGTTCCTAAAAAACGAAAGGCCAGGCCAGGAACATGTCGTTCACAGGGTGAATTTCGGATCTTTATCGGATTTTCTAACAAATCACGCCATTCGACCCATCACCAGCTCTTTACTTTTTGTTCAATAGACTACAGCTTGAATGCTCACTTTGCCTACTTTTCGGTGTAGTACGAGTAGTTTCTGGTAAGTTCCTGTAGAAGAATACAAAGGATCGTTGCTTAGTTCAATACTTTTCTCATTGCAGACGCTGTTTATGCACGTATCATTAAGCCCGTATGTCTTGCTTAGAACTGCACATGCAGCCTCTATACGTATTGGTTCGAACCTCCATATCCACCATCGCCATATTTGTGTGCACGTTGTCTTTGTTAAAACATTTCTGATACTAAGATGAAAGCTTCAGAGATACTACAAGTTATATACGCCGTTGATTAGAGACAAGTTTTGAATCAATCTGACCACGTAAATTCGTTCATTTGCCCATAAAATGGGAGGGCATAAAAAATTCGTTCACAGCCGAAGGTAATTGTTTTGCTTGCTTTTCGATAACAATAAATTTATTGTGTTTTGTTTACATTAAGTAGTAATGCAGTGATGCTTTGATGAGTTTAGCAAAACCTTTTCGCTTTATCTGAAACAATCAATAATTTGGAAGTGGAAGTTGAAGTGGAACGCTTATTGCAACGACTATTCAGTATACATTTTTGTTTGCTTTTCTTTTCTTGGCAATAGAGGGCAAGCATACATAGTTGAAAGATAAGAAGAACAGCATTTATCTTAACTCAAGTACTAGCCTTCAAAAAAAGGAAGAAAGATAAACAAACACTCATGACTGATTAATTGAGTTTACTTCTTGGAAATCCTTGTTGGTCCTTTTTACAACAATACATCATTCAATTTGTTCAATTGACTTCAATAGTACATCTGGAGAAATAGTTCTAATCTGATTTAGGAGCTCGTAACACACTACACCTTGCTGATCCCATCATATGAACAGCAAAACGTTAAGGCCACGAATATTCCGCTTCGATGTCGATGTGGTTGGCTCTCCTGGACAAATCCATAATTATTTACGCTTGGTATTGTCGTAGTAGCTCTACTTTGCAAAGTCCACTAAAAACTCTTCTTTTTTTTGCCTGATAAGCAATGAAACTGCCATCTCGAAACGACTCGAGATAGCATTTTCAGTCCATTTGAGCTGGGTTTTCGGCGAATAAGTCTTGCAATTTATGGCCCTTGAACTACTTTAGTTCTCCAATCTTCTTTAGTCCTTTCATTGCTGTCACAATCGTCATCCTTAAACCGTTGACACCGAAATCAACAATTAGGATACGATGGAGCAGCATCAGCAGCAGACTTCTTCAAATTAAACAGCAGAAGTAATGATGGACGGAAATGCAATTTTGAGCGCTCCTTGATTAGCGTCGGCGTGCGTTGAATAAATCAATTACATTAAGTGGAAAACTGTTACTTTATGTAAAGAAAGGTCACAATCATCGAATTTAATTAATATGTACACTCGTATTTCTCACTGGCCAAATTAACACAAACACCTAACATTTTCAAGTTTATTTTAAAATCTCTAATCTTTGATAATTAATTTCTTGTTTCTTCTTTTGTAAGTGCAAAGCCAGTTGAAAATTGCTTTGATTGATTAAGTGCTTGGACAAAGTAAATGATAGAACAGAAAAACAGAAAATAAAAATGTGTTAAAATAAAAGAGAAAAAAATCCAAATTAAATTATCCCCATATACATCTATGTAGGGAAGTGTTAAACTATTTCCTTTTCGTGTATTTTATTTTTAATTTTTGTAGCAATAAAAGTACAAACAGAAAACCCAAAGGTGAAGTCAACAGCAAAATTGCAGTCAACTACTATTAATGCAACAGACTGTTTAAATGAAACTCAATCAAGCAATGAAATCTAAGTGATTGTATTGTAAATAAAACGCAATAAGTCTGAGTGAGAAAGAGAAAGCGAAAGCGAAAGAGAGAAAGTGCAAAGTGCGAAACAAAGAGCAACTTGCATTTATTTTATATACTTACAAGTGTGTGCGTGCACGTGTGAAACGAGATATATATATGCATATATATATATATATGTATGCATATATGTATGTATATACGTTTATGTATGTATTTATGTATGTATGTATGTATGTATGTATAATATGTATGTATGTATATATGTATGTATGTATGTATATATGTATATATTTATATGAACTGTTTATATATGTATATGTATATATATATATATATATATATAAATATATTATATTGACATACAAATGTGTTTATAAACAACTTAATTCATTGATAATCAAATTGATAAAATAATTTTCTGTATTCGCTTAAGGGCATTGAAGAGAAAGAAGAAAAAAAGAGGAAATTTCTAAGAAAAGGTGTAGATTAAAAGTGAAGATATTTTTTTTTTTATTGTGAAGATATTTGTTTGTAAGTGAAAAACTGCCGCGGAAAAGAGCAAATAAGTACGAAAGCAAATACGTACAAACACGCACATACACACGCACGTTCTTGTGCATTATCTTGTTTAGCAATTTTTCACTTCAGACTTAAAACAAAGAAAGAATATTTGCTGTGCTTGATATGTAGACGCTCGAAGCGTATGAGTACTATATTTTGTTTCAAAATCATACGCATAGTTGCAGATATTAATCGTGAGTAAATACATTGAAAGCATCTATTAATTTAAGTTTGTATTTCAATCCTTGATCAAATTATGCTTATTGTCGATGAGTTTGGGTTCGCTCAACCAGAAATGTGCATAAGGAAGTTTGATCAAATTTCGATTAGAGTTAGTTATCGTGAAATATTGACTTGAAATAGCTATAAATTCTGCATGAATTTCACGCGATTTTATTCGAATGCGATGAAACATTTTAGAATTTTAAACAACTCTACACCAATTTGTTTAATAAAGTTATTCATATAATGATTTTTTAAAATTAAGTTTTATATGCATAGCCGCCAGTCCAAGCTATTTTCAATAGCGTTCGTTCTGCGGACCAAATTTTATCAAAATATTTCAAATATTGGCATCTTTAGATTGAAAAAAAAAAAAAACAGGCATACAGAGGGACAGACAAAATTCCGAATCACTTTCTGACTCGAGCGGTATAATAAAAAGTGGGTCTACCTCACGTACGTGTGTGTGTTGCATACATTTGTACAAGCTTGTAGCCCTTGTACTGGAAGCGATGCACTAAATTTAAAATTTTTTTTAATATTTTTATAAAATACGTTCAAAAAACATTGTTTGATTGAATTATTTGAAAAACTATATGAGCCGTTTAATTTGAAAGTGTGGAAAGTCCAGATATACATCCGGATATTTAAATTTGCTTGCTTTTGTTGCAAGATTTTCTGCATAATTTATCTATCGTTTAGATCAGCTTTTTACTATTCCGTAAGTAACTTAAAGTAGTCAACTGTTTGAGTTTGAGGCCACGTCCTGCGTCTGCAAGCGTTAAAATATTGCTTAAAACTGATTAAATCTTCGAGTCAAGTAAAGAGAGAGGTTTCGGTCTTTTCTTCTCAATCTTCCAATCGTTTCTTTACCCTTTCCCTACTATATACCATACAGCGTTATGCTCGAAGGATTGGGAAAGGAGAATTAGAGATATGTCTTCTTTTTTTAGGACGGTGCATGTAACATGAATCAAAGAATACGTTTATCTAAAATGTAAAATAAAATAAAAAAACAATGCAAGAGATCGTACTCTTATTGATCATCTTACCGCCGTTCTTACGATATTTCATTGTTTTCTTTAGATTTATTTGAAGAGCAAAGTGTCAAATAATTACCGTCTACGTTCAAGATTTGGGTGAGTAAATCCGAAAAGTAAAATAAACTGCGGGCTGAGGATCAATTGTTATTAACAAACATCATGAGAAGTCTGTGATTCGTCAATACTATCCTATCAGCGCGAGTCTGGAATAATCATTGGAATGACAATATTACTCAAGCGCTAACGATATTACAAACACATTCAACATTGGTTTTCTTTAAAATTGTGAAGTATTTGCTATCACTATGAGATGAAACCTTTGCCTATAAATGAAAAATGAATTTGCTTCGGTTTGAAACCGCGTAATACTTGAGACATGTCTTAAGAGGCAAGCGGTTTTTTTGGCTCACTTTAATGTGCTAAATATCAAAAAAAAAAAAATAAATAAATAAAAAAAACAAAAAAATTATTGGAACCTAGAAATGCGTTCATGTCTTTACAGACCAATGATTTTAATTTTTCTTTTTTTTTAACAAACTTTCAATTTTATAAACATTTTTAATAGGTTTAACATAACATGATTTTTCATAGTTGAAAGCACAATATTATGCATCTAACAGAGAAAAAAAAAATGATGTTTTTGTTGTTTCTTTCAACATTTAATATGGCATTCTTCATGAATAAAATATATCTTCATATCCTTAGTTAAAGTATAAGGATACACTGCGTTCATCATAGCGTTAACAACAATCAAAGCAACGTTCAATAAATTATTATATATGTACCTGTGCGTTGTTGTATAGACAAGAGAAATCTTTTTTAAAATAATGAACGATTTTCTTAGTAATTAAAATTAAAATAAATTAAAATGTTATATCCAGACAAGGTTGACTCTTAATTTGCATTACGACACCACCGCTTAATGCAGTTCTTCATTGGTCTTCCCTTTAAAATACAATAAGTTATCTCTGGTTGCTTTTTAAAAGTGCACTTTTCATGAAATGTCGGATTTTGCGCAAATTTTTTTAATGAGATCTTGTTGCTTTGTAAAATAGAGGCTTACTTTAAAGTCTATGTGGGAGAAAGTTCAAAATATGGTTTCATTTTGCTAAAAATTTTCCACGATCACTTTGTACACCAACTAATTATTTTTCACCGAATGCACCTTCATATGAGAAGTGGTTGCGAAAATAGTCCAATCCAATACATTTTCAATAACGACTGTCCCCAAATCAAAATATTTTACCATCTAAAGAAGCATTCATTATAACTATGAAGTAAACTCTACCGCATGGGGTATTAAACCCACTAACCTGACTTGACTTGGCAGCCGCGATTCTTATCTATCCAGGTATTCATGCGGATGTAGTTGATACATAGGAGCCTAATAGATTGTTTATGATTCGTATAATGTCTTTGATGAGATTCCTTTGGTATTTATATTCAAAGTGCCCTTTGCCGATCTACGTAACTCATCTCTCAATCTAATTTTACTTTAGTATAAAGAAATACATCTTAATCCGTCTGTCCGAAACAATAGGCATTTGATGTTAATTAAATCGCTTGGATTAAACGGAAGAAGACACACACGGTCCGTTCGCAAACTTCTTTGTAACAGTAAAAAAAAACTATGATATGTTGCTTTGAATAACTTAAAATCTGCAGCAGACACTGACATAGAACTTAATACAAATGTTCGTCGAAGCCAAGTTTAAAGGACAAATGGTTCCACAATCAAGCATATGTTTCATCTCTTTCGCTTGCATTGCTAGGTATTCAAAATCCGCCTCAAAGGCAGATATTTTTTAAAATTACCGTTAAATTAAAAAAAAAAAGTAAAAATGAAGAGGTGAAAACATATTTATATATATATATAAAAAAAAAAAAATAAAAATAAATAAATCCTTATACACCTCAGTGATTTTTCAGTGTTTTCTTACCAGTGTACTCTTCATCACACGACTGAATGAGTGAATGAATGAATAAATGAATGAATGAATAAATGAATGAATGAATGAATGCACGATAAAACGAAAGAAATGCGTTTCAATTAAATACAACTACACATGAACGGTTACGCTATGCAGACATTTGTCTGCATTTCCCTTGTCTTTCTTTATTTATTTCTTCTTCTTTTTTTGTTTTTCATTTTTTTGTCTTTTAATTTTTTCAACTATTTACAGAGTTACATATGCATGCATCTACGCATATCTGATAGAATTACATGTGTACACAGCTTTACCTAGAGTTCGGTACATTTGTGTGCATGCCCAGGAAATCCTTGAGGTATGATTTTATTAATTCATGTGAATATTTTTGAATTTGCAGGAGCTGCAGTTTTTCCCTACTTTTCTTTAGTTCTCTTTTGTTTTTGTTGTTTTCTGTTTTTTTTTTTTTTCATCCTTTGTTGGTTTTTTCTCGTTCTTTTTCATTTTGCTTTTCGTTTCGTTTGTCGTATAATAATATCAAATGCGAGATTCACTGGAATAAATACTCTGATATTAATGCACGCATACACACGCACCAACATTTACACACACACACCCTTATTCATATGCATGCAAAAGTATATTCTTCTTCAGTTATAAATGTAAGCGAATACATTAAGTTGACTAAAAGAATTTTTGAAAGTTAAACTTGAATATGATGAATATGAGCATAAAAGTGAGCGGTAAGATATCAAATACAAGTGCAACTACATATTTTTCGGATTCACATAGTGTATGGCATGTATATTCATGTTTACTTTAACATGTAGAAGTAGACTAATAGGTTTTTAGTTTTATTTTCATATAAAGAAAATCAAATCTCTTGTAATAAAGGAGTTACTAGAACGACAACTAAACGAAAAAAAAGGGAAACCGTTGCTGTTTGGGGGAATTCTTCTTTCTTTTCTCTCTGTAAATTTGAAAAATAAAATATTGTCGTACGTTCACAGATTCATATTTTTTGTAGATTCACTCACAACTTTGTAATAAATTCGAACTCTTTTAAGGTAAAAAGGCAGCCATTTATTTAGATTAAAATACAAATTCGTACCATGTACTTAAGTTTGCAGGCTACTTAAGGATCCTTTAAAAACGAAGGCGAAAATTAGCTTTTCTTGACATATTTTACCGTTTATCCTACGCACCATTTGTCGTAAGCCGAATGTGCGCAACGTCGGGAAATAATTGTAACGGAAGTATATTTTTTATTATATTAATCGATTCAAAATCATTTTCTGAATTCTGATATTATGTCTGTCTGGACGTCCATTAGTTTTCAAACTACACAGCCCAATTTCTAAGAAAACTTGAGGAAGTTTGGTACTCTGTCATCTTTTGGCACAAAAATAAGCACTAAGTGTTTACGATTGACAGATATTTACGGTTACTCTCCATGGAGAGTCATATTTAAAAGAAAAATTACCATTTTGAACATTTTTCGAAATAAATCACAAAAAAACATTAATTTTAATAAAATAATATCAGTCCCTCCAATATAAATGTTTTTGCAAGAGATAAACCCCTTAATGGCAAAAGGATCTACCTCTTACTCTTTTATGATCAAAGTTAGTTCCCAAGACGGTGATTCAGCAAAGATGTTACTATAGTAAATGTCCTTTTTTTGGAATCCTATCTACATGAAAGCGAAGCTTTTGCAAGGCAGCAAAGTATAAAACAGGTGAAGTTTTGTGTAATATGTAATGGTATGTATTAGTAGGCGGGTCTTGAACAGCTGCAACATTATAACTTGCTTGTTCACAGTAAGTGTCTGAAACAAATGTGGGTCTCCATGAAATAATCACAAGCGATCAACGCGAAAAAGTGAAAGGTGTCATAGGAGGGATTTGAATATCACTTCAAGTGTCTGTTTTTTTGGGAAGGAGTGAAATATGATGGCATAATAACAACCAGGGAGCTTATCCATGTTGTAAAAAAAGAAATTAAAAGCACTACAGAATGGCACCACGGCAGCCATCTTTCGAGATATCTTGTATTTTGAAGGGACCCAGAGGCGCGCAATGTTAATCTTCTCAATATAAATCAAAAGAAGAAACATTTCATCTGATACGAATAAGTGGTGAAATTTGAGGGATGGAGTCAGGGGATAGTTCGTGAATATTTGAAAGAAAAAACCCAATTTTGCACCGACAAGAAGCAATCTTTTGTTAGCTAATAAGTTTTAAATGAACTAATCGTAAATCCTCGAACGTGCGTGTTTCCCACTATGGAGAGTTATTTTAAAGCTATTGTGCAAAATTCGAATGTGAAAAAGAGTAAAAATTAGTAAAGTTATCGTGTTTGATGAAAAAGTTTCCGTATGTTGCTATGCACTTAAATTCGTGGCCACACCTAAAAGCACCTTCTTCTTGTATAATTGTGGAAAATTTAAAAAAAAAAAAGGAAATTGCCCTTTCGGAAATTTTGCATTGGTTTCCCCTCTTACTATAATCGGGATTCAGGAGAAAGCATCCTTTACGTTTTCAGTCTCTGTTTTCATGTTATCAGTATTAACGATTAGTTGCAAAATCTGCTTTCAAGCATATTCAAGAAATTCGCAAAAAAATTTATTTAATCAGGAAATATTTTTTAATTAATGCGCGTTTTCTCTCATTCTCATTGCATTATTTTTTTAATTCCAGGTTGAACAAAAGGTTATAGAAAACAATTTAAAAATTCTCTAGTTTCCTGCTCATAATGACAATAAGTTAGGACAACATTGCACAGGTAAATCCATGCACATAAACAAATTCCTGAAATGAAAATGGATTGTCAAAAAAGAGTAGAAACTCTTCCTCTAACTGATTGCGTGTGTGCGCCTATTCTCTCGCCTCTATATTCTGTAGAAGAGCTTGCATTGTATGCATTATTGTCAGCAGACTGTTTTACTCTTTTATATACATATTTATATAAATGGAAAAGTTTTCAACATTGTTGTTGTTGTTGTTGTTGTTGTTGTTACTATACTTTTCTTTTCTTCTTTTTTTTGTGCCTTTGCCTTTGCGTTTGTCTTGAACGTGTGCATAGAACACGACTCTTAAACTTTGTGTAGAGTACCTTTTGCTTAAAAGCTTGTTAGCAAAGCAAATAGAATAACAAAACAAGACTTTAACAACTCGTCAGTATGAATAAATGAAAGAATGACTGACTGTTTAATATGACATCTACTGGTTCTCATTATTATAATTTTTCTTGCCATTTGTGTGTGTATATGTATGTTTGACTACAGGTATTTTCATTATATGTTATAATAATAATAATAAAAAAAATATTAAAAATAAAGGAACCAAAAAAAACAAAAAAAAAAATGATGACTACACACATATTATATATGCAAGCAAGTTAGCACTCACACAAACACACACGCACACACATAAACCCATGTAATGACACTTAAACATTTAAATAAATACATTGCCATGTATGCATACATAAATATGCTCAGAGATACTTAAACAAATGCTAGTTTGTTCGTGTCCCTCTATAACATCATCACCAACATCACAACATTAACAACAACATTATCACCCTTCGCAACTCTTCTGCCAATTTCCAATTTGAAATAATAATGAAGCGGTATGCACTGTACATGTATACATGTATGTGTATATCAAAGCTTATGCAGAGTGTATACCGAGTATAACTTGCTGGTAGCGAGGCAACAAAGGGCAACGAGGAAAGAGATATAACGAGTCATGAAGTGTAGGGGAACGCAGAAGTGAATTGTCAACGAATATATTTTCGTATGCTTTGTTTTGTATAAGTTGCTGCTGCTTGACTTTTTTTCTTTGCTTCTTTTTTTTCTTTGCTTTTGTTTTGTTTTTTTTTTTACATTTTCTCTTTTGTTTCTGTACTGTTGTTGTTGCTGTTATTATTATTGTTGTTGTTATTGTTGTCGTTGTTGTTTTTGTTTGTATATTTTTGCTTTGTTTTGCCAGTAACGAGTACTTGACATGTGAGATATGATGCAAATAGCTCATGTAAGTGGTTGCTATCAACATTTTAAAAGATCTCATTAATATAATATGAATGTGTGCACTCTGTGCATCTATCTATGCATATATATATATATGTAAGTACGTATTATATACACAAGTTTTTGTAAATGCTGACACACTCACACAAACATCTACATATATATATATATATATATATGTATGTATATGTGTATATATCCATGTTGTTTTTTTTTTCTTTTCTTTTTTTTTTTTTTGTTTTTTTGTATGTATCTTTTACATTATTTATACTAAGCATTATATTATTATATTTTACATTCCATAACGACAAGCAGTTGTTGTTTTAAATGATAATTTAAAATTTGCAAAAGAAAAAGGGAAAACAAGAAAAATGAAAAGAAAATTTAATGTGTCAAAATCAGCATAAATATATTTATAAGATCAAATAGGTGACAGAACACGTATATGTTAAAATGTTAAATGATTTGATAAAAGTTTTCGTTACGTTTTTTAATTCGAAATAAGATTTTTAGAACTTTTATTAGCTAAGATAAATAAAGTCAAAAAAAAAGCAACATACTTTTAGACTTATTTAATATATAACGAGTTAAGATGCGTTGCCTGTTTTCAAGCGAAATATATAAATAATATTTGTGGTATATATTTAAGCAAATTTGTAATTTAAGAGGTTGCTCTATAGAGACATAGCTGTTCTTAATTATGATTAACCCCTTAAGGTTGTCATAAAAAATTATTTCTCAAAGGATGACAAACGAACCAAAGTTATTAACTTTAACTCGTCTGTGTAGCATTATATTAAAGAGGACGATTTTTTTTTTTTTTTTAATAATACTTTCATGGAAGCATCTTTCGCTACTGATAGAAGAGGATGTTTGAGTTTATCTCAACTTTATTTTGTATACAGCGATAAAAAGCGTTTCATTTCTACCTACCTACTGCTTTATATGCTATGTATATACCTATGTATATATATTGTAGGTAATTGTGTAAGTTCCTCATAATATATATTTTTGATAAAAAATGTTGTGCTCAAATCCATTCAAGTTAGTAGTTGAACTAAGTCGGTTGGCATTGACAAATAAGATGTCTGACTATTCTGCGAGCATATCAAATAAGTTATTAATTTCTCGTCCCACCAACCGCACTTGTGTATAAAATAGACCTTTTGAGACATTGTAAAAAAAAAAAACTTTTTCAAAATTGGTGAATTGGTCTGCTTGGTGCCGTTTTGTAAAATGTCCGGGAAATAGGGTTAAAATTTTGAATATTCGCATGCTGCATGAAAAAAAGCTTTTGCGCTGGCATCATTTCCCCGTAAAATATAATTTTCTATAAGGAACATTAATAAAATATAAATATAAAATAGCGAGAACTTGTACGTTTTGCAAATTTAAAGGCAAATGCCAACAAAAAGCAATTGTAATAAAACTAAAAGAGAACAAAGAGAAAAAAAAATGAATAAATAAAAAAAGTTATGAAATAAAGTTAATCGACACATAGCAAAGTCGAAGCAATCAATGACCATTGAGGTCCTTATCGAACTAAATATGTATTTATATGTATGCATGCATATACATACAAACATTGTGTAAACACAAAACTTTGTAAGTATGCGTTAGCTGGTGGCTTACAAATGCCACAATATTTTGTATTTATTTGCTTAACATGATATACCGCACGATTGGTAACCGATATGTAAGCAAACGTAACGAATGTTAATGAATATCATTGTGTAACTAAGTAAGACTAACCGCACACGAAACTCAGACACATATTTGTCTTTACTATGTATTGATTTGATATCGTTATCTGCATGAATATAAACATTTAGAACAAAACGACCAAATATGCGCTCTATTGTGTCGAATTCTCATATGTTTGTGTGTTGTTCCAGAGTTTCGTATTAAAGTAATTGAATTTGTATTTGTTTATGTTGGGCTGAAAAAAAATTGGATGCTTTTTCTCTTCGCTTAGGTATATGTGATCTATATATACATATGTACATGTATGTACATATGTGTATATGTATGTGTTTATGTACAAGTTTGATTGGGTTAATTGGGGTGCTTTGAAATCTCCTTTATTATTTGTGCTCTTCATCGTTTTATTAAACAGTCCCTGATGTATTTATTGTGGAGCAGACAACGTGATCTGTGAATTGATTTCATTTACCTAAAATTTATTACTAGCGTGCGAGCTACGCTTATGCAGTAGAGATGGTCGTGTGTGTTCTCCTACTGTTATTGTGTTATATTGTGTTGTGTATCATAAAATTGTATCATGGGATGTACACATGCACTCCCAATAAGTTTCCCCTTCTCTTTCACTCTCCATATATAGAAATTTCTATTATGACTCTAGCTAGCTGCACGAACATTTTGTATACATTGACCATTGACCGTTGACCACCAACAAATGGGTTATTCTGTGTAGAAGATGTCTTTTGTATCGTCGTTTCGCTTACTGTTACAAATTCCAAAATGAGGGTAAGTAAACGAGCGTATCACATTTGCTTAGAATATAAATTTCCATGATAGAGAGACAGAAAACTCTAATATTAACCCAAGTGAAGAGTTGAAATATTTAACAAAAGAAAAGAAAAAAAAAAAAAAACAAAATCAAAACTATTACAAAACTTTTTGAATATCAATACCACAAATTATTGTGGCGGAAGTGGCGAATAACTCCAAGGTTTACATGTTACATATATGAACTAACATACACATACGCACAGGCACGCAAATGAGTGCCGAAAGGAGGGATAACTTTTTAAAGTACGTTCAAATTTCCTTTCGATTTGCTGGTGAAACTTTTGTTGTATCATAAGACCTTGAGTTTAATTTTTGCTTATGCGATAGTAACATCCGTTGCCGTAATTTATCCATTTCTTCCTTTTGAAAATTCAATGGGGTGTAGAACAAAAAAAAAAGAACGAATAAATTATGTTATATTGTTCACTTATAAGCTCTGTCTTGCATATTAAACAATCGCTTAATTCGTGATAATTTATTCGCACAAAGCGAAAGTGTGTTCGTGGAAGCAAAAGCAGTCGCTTAGTTATGCTCTGTTGTTCACCAAACTTAAATAACTCAACACTTAGAGAAGATACAGTAAACACGATTATCAAGGGATCGAGAGTAGCGTTAAAAAACTTTCCTCGTTACACACGATGCAGCGCTGCTTCCAAATGCCAGTAAAACTTTTTCCTTTAAAAAGAATATTTTTTCGTATCGGCAATATATTAACCGACACCTGTGCCAAATTCCAGGCTAATACCTGGTCTGTTTCCCTTTTCGTGAAAAAGTACATTTTTCGAAATGTTTTTTCTCTTTAATCGAAAAACATTTGCTTTTTATATGTCGATGAAAGCAAGAAGTCAAAGGCAATAGAGCGCTTCTGAAACGTTACGTCTTGAACTGCTCTTGCAAAAGGGTGCAACAAAGTTCGAGAAAGCACATTATTATGGCCAATCCTGACGAACTCTAGTAGAGTCTGACGAACTTTGATGAACTGTGGGGAGCCCTGGCGAACTTTTGTAAACTCTAATGAACTCTAGCGGGTCCCGAAAAATAACTTGAAGCAAATTTCGAATCAGTTAGTGAACGATTGACTTGGCATCTACTTTTTGTATGCTGTTCGCTACCTCATGAAACTCAAACAAGCACAAAGAGGATATGGTCAGATGAATGAAAAAACGTATTTAACGCTTAGTTGTCGTAAGGGAAACAAATAATCTCCGCGACCAGCTTGCGGTCGTCATATATTGCGAGGATATCCTCGCTTCGCAGGCGATCATGAAAAATCGTCTTATTAAAATGATAGTTCGAAGAGTAACATTCTCACCGAAAGGCTGGCTACCATGAAATGATTGAATGATTAAACTCAGGCCATAAGAATTAGAACACAATCAACCAATCAACTTATTTTGTATACATATTATATATATATATAAATATATTTAAAGAGTGGAAAGTTTCGACAATGATTAATGGTATTTATCCATCTGTACGTCCACTCTGTCCCCCGTCCTCCTTCGCCTTTGGTATTCTCAAACCCGAATGAGAAGAGAACGAAGAGAACGAGAAGCTACTATAGATGTTGCAATTCCATAGGATAAATGAAACTTGATATCGCTAACTAAGATAACTGAAACGTGCATATGTAAACAAATTGAACCGATTTTATATATCATTGCAAACAATTTATTTAACTGTAAGGTTGGTATCTAGCCTAAGAACTAAAGTATTTGAGCGATGAAATAATGGAGCACTGAAGCAATAATGTATGCAATGGAACAACTTAGTTGCAAAGGGGCAACGAAGACCATTGGTCTCGGAGATTTGATCTGAGGTGTGGCTCACGAACATAACAAGTACAAACTTTCAGTTAAGTCCACTTACATATCTCGCATTAAAAAGGAAAAATTTTTCCATTAGTTGACTTTATTATCTTAAGCGTACAACAAAATTATAAATCAAAAAGACTTCAACAGCCACTTTGCGACACATTCGTGTTAAGCAAGCGCATATAAGGAATACATTATAATACAATTTATATATGATGCTTGTGAAATTGCTAGACAGAGTTAAACATTTCCATAAAAACTGGTTATACGGACAGTGTGGTCGACTAGTCATTACTTCAATGGCATATTGCCTGCAAACAATATATTCTCTCTCTCTCTCTCTCTCTCTCTTTCTCTATCTCTATCTCTCTCTCTCTCTCTATCTATCTATCTATCTATCTATCTATCTTTCACTTTCACTCTTCCTGGCCGAAATGTTTTGGCATAACATACTCAAAAAGCCATTTCTTTTAGCTTTTTTTGAAATTCAATGTAAAAATTTCTCTTTTACATATGTGTATGTGAAAGAACAATTTCGTGCATGTGATAAGCTGTTCATGTTTTTGTTTGTGCGATTGTTCGCATATGAATTTGCATTCACTTCAAGTATTTTCGGAAAGAATATATGAGGATTTTTGAAGGGGGCAGGCAGGGAGAAAAAAAAAGAAACAATCTCGAACAATAAATCCTTTAAGCGAGTTATTCGAGACTGAAACCATTAAAATGAAAAGACTACGACGATTTATTATAAAAGCATTTTAATCAACAACTAGTTGCATGTAACCCATAGCAGTTGTGCTTAACGATACAGACCGAAAAAGTCAAGTGAAATAGCAACCTTTGCGGGTAGCACTTGAAGATATTTTAAATTTTGAAACCTTTGATTAATGCAAAATGTTAAGCGTTCAAGTAAAAAATATTTGTGATAAGAATTTTAATAGCAATACAACCAAGATCCCCTTTAGAAGTCTTGGGAATTTTGAATATCTTCTAACTCGGGGTTTAAATGCAATAACTCTCTGGGATGAGCAATGACCCAAGCACTGACAATAACATCTATTTAGATAGAAGACGGGAACGTCTACTATGCAGGCCGATTAATCAATCAAAAATCGGTTAATCAGTTAATAATATCACTAAGAACGGATAAAACATTAAACCCGTTAATCTGTGGAACGTCAATGTAGCCATAAGTCAAACCAGCTGTTAAGCAATGAAAGGATGGATTAACAAAATAACAAATAAATGGCGTAATGAGTAATGAAACAGCAAAGTAATTGAGCGACGAAGAGATAATCATTAAGGTGATGAAGAAAGAGAACAATAAAGGGATGAAGTAAACAGATTGCGAAGCAAAGAATTAGTGAACTTATAAAGCAATATATTGTTGAGATGAAAAAGTGAAATGAAAATAAAGTAAAAAAGTATAGGAGCAATAAAGCAACGAAGCAACGAAACAATGGATCGGTGCACGTATGAAGCGAGTGGACAACGAAGTAATGGAAAAATGAAGCAATGAAACATTGTAATAATGAGTTATCGAATAACGTAGTTATCCACTATAAAGCAATGAATCAATGGAATAATTAAATAATGGATCGGCGATATAATTAAGCACGGTACCAATAAAACGATGACCAGCAATGAGACAATTAAGCAGTGACATAGTGAAATAATAGATTGCTAATGCAAGGCAGCAAAGCAATGAAATGATGGAACAATGAAGCGATAGATCGATGAGGTAAATAAATAAAGTTCCAGCGATCTACTGTGAGTAAGTGAAATAAGACAATGGAGCAGTGAGGGAATAAAGCAATAGGCCGAGGAAGTAATGAAGCGAAGAGGTAGCGACGTAACAAAATAATGAACCAATTAACCAAGCATGAAAGTAAGATGCTAATAAGTTAGTCGTTTCATTGCATTGGCGCAATGAAACAATGAAGCAAAGAGATAATGAGTCATTAGGGAGCTACATCAATGAAGCAATTAAACAACAACGTAATTGAATAATAAAGTGAAGTGAAATTCAGTGAAGCCAGGAGACTACCAAGGAATGAGGTAATGGACCATGAAGCAAGGATACAACAAAGTAAGAAAGCAACGTACGAGCCAATGTACGATATAGTCGAGCAATGAGCATTGATACAACAAGGAAGCAATAAGAAGAATGAATCAATCGGGCAAAGCATATAGGATGAGGGCTTCGAAGCAAATAAAGCAAAATGAAATAAGGTAATCGTTCAAACGGAGTTATCAACGATAACGATAAGAGGTAATAGTAAAACAACTTAGATTTTCATTAACGAAGTCATCCTTAAAATATTTGAAAACTAGTGCGGCAATCATCTAGTGTTCCTTGTAACGATTCCACTTGCCAACTTTTTCGATGTGTCATGAGAAAGTATTAATGTGTGAAATTCAAACACAGGAGATATAAGTTACTATACTACGTCATGTTATCAGTTAGAACATGCGCCAGTTATTCGGAACTTAGCGGTGATTCTTCTAACTAACGGAATCAGCTTTTCATTTTTTTCAACTTTTGAAAAACAAATGCAGCCCAAGACAACGCGTCGCAAATTATTCCCAGTATATTTTCACTCAAATAGCAAACGTATGGCTTTCTCTTCTCAGGCAACAAAGCGCAGGTCTCTAAATGGTAAAGAACTCTATACAAAAAAAAAAAAAAAAAAAAAAGCACTCAAAAAATCAGCTGCTTTGTTTTCTATTGAAACTTAGCATAACAAAAAGTAGAAAAAGCAAAAAAAAAAGCAAAAAAAAAAAAATAGAAAAGAAAACGTGAAACAAAACAAATCAAGTCAACAACCTTTAAGTTAATAATTGCTATTAAATATACACACAGTCATACGCATACATATAAGGAAGTTACAATAGATGTGCTTATAAGCCTTCAATGACTTCATATTCATATTTTAGTTTCCGCAGTTAAGAAAGAAGAGCGTAACAAATAATTAGCGAATCCAATAATAAATGGAATGCAATATAAAGCCGCTTAAAAGCGATTTTAAATACAATAAAAACATGTACGCATTCATAAGTAAACATGAACGTATTATGTGTTAAGGAGGGCAACTCAAACTGGAGGTATTTATGTGTGATGAACTAGTGACATCATTATAGTTATTGTTTAAAATTACCTTCAGGTGATTAGTTTTCGACTTAAAACGAATTATTGTAATGAGCTGAGAATCGTAAAACATGCATAGTAAGAAAACGAACAAACGAACAAACGAACAAACTCACATACGCACAAATATATAAGCAAATTGTTAATTACCCATAAATATGTTAAAGATTTAGACCTCGGAGGCGTTTAATATGGTTTGTTTTAGGTAAAATCCAATTACATGTCACTCTTTACTTGATGTAGAAGAAGATAATTAAATGATTTTCACGGCATGTGTGTAATTATAAGGGAATTAGTTCTTTGACCGTAAGAAAGATGGATACGACATTTGACAATTACCTGCAGTTACCTGAAGGTGTTAGGCATCTGTGATGACTAAAACTTATTGTTATTATTATTTTAGTAATTTTGCTTTTTATTAAATTTATAATGCAACGTAGGCTCTTATCGAAGGCACTTAGCAAAAGGTACTGCAATCAAGAAATAGGTTTTCTACAGAAGATGAGAGACACCTTTTTCGTAACTATTATGTTATCTGAGATATTAACGCTGTCCGAGATGATGGTATACATTTCTACAAGAAGATTGGCATAAGTAGAAAAAAGATCATATCTACGCGTTGTTGTGGTTATTACGTAACTCCACGTATTTTGAAAGTAAAATTCTAATATTCATTGCATTCATTTGCTTTTATATTCATGTTCATTGATATTTTGAAGCCACTGGCATGCTGTTGTTAGTTTTCTTCTTCATCTTCTACATCATCTCTCCCATTATTTCTAAATCAATTGTTGAATTTTACTTAAGGAACAAGCGATAGGTAACAGGTGCTAGTGATGATAGACATGGACATACGGAAGCCATAATCGTCTATTCATTGTATTTGAAAGGAAACTTTTTACCTTATCTTCATTTTATTTGATATTGTTGATGATTGTTCATTACTAGGCTTATCATGCCTTACATCACTTGCGGTACAGACTATGTAGCCCGTTTGTGCGGGTGTATGTTATAGCCAAAAAGTCGAGGATAGGCTCCCTCTCTTATTATACCGACAGATTAGGAATTATTTTCCGAATGGATTTCAGTATATTTGGCTTTGCGCCTATTGGTTGGTTGCCTGTCCATGTAATTTTTATGCGATCTACAGGTCACAATTTCTGAAATAGTTTGAAGAAGTATAGCACACTGACATAATTCAGTTCAAGGACGAATTCAATTGAAAATTACTCAGGTCGGACGGGCGTCCATGAATACTAAGCTTTTATATGGCAAAACGGTCTAACAGTCAATGTTGCATGGCAAAAATTGGTTCATAAGAGAAATTCGACGTACTGGGCTAAGTTTAGGACACATTGGTTGATATAAGGGGAAAGTGGCCGTTTATATGGGAACAAGGTTTAATTTTTGGTATTTTATCACAAATACAAATTAGGGATTTTATTACGTGATGCGCCTAATGCATATTCGACTGTGTCTACTTGTTTTAATTAACCAAAATTACAACCGTATGTCATATTTTCGGACAAGAAGCATACATATTTATGAGCGGCAGGGGATAAGCTTTTGTTTTTGCTAAAAGTGTAGCCTTTTATAAGAACAATACATTGTATACCACATTTTCGGACTGTGCTGATATTGCAGCAAATTCAAGTGAAACGTTTGTTCTTCACTTTGATGAAGTCCGTTGATATCTTAGCATGTCCAAGTAAAGATGAGCGAGGAGTTGTGTTAATAAAATTAAAATATTCCTTTAGATAAGATCTTATTCTTGTCTTTAGTAAGTTGTAAGGGTTTTCAAGGAAGGGAAAAAATTCCTCTTGCACAGACACATAATGTTTCCGTCTAAAGAACAATGCTACGGCAGTTATAGGTCTTGCAAATTATATTGACTTCCGAACAAGGTAGAGTAACTTCGCGTTATATATCATATTTTCGTTCCACAGCAATATAAGTTAGGCTTTATTGTTCCTCTTACAAAGTTCTTCGAACTATGGCCGTACTTGCTATAGCATCCGAGTAGAGATTAACAATGAGTCGCAAAACTAACAGCGAGGTATTTGATTAGTTAGAGTTAATAGGATGTATGCATAGCGATGTAAATCCCGTATGCATGCCTCAGAATGCAACAGTGTAACAAGCCAGTTTTACATGTGTTGTAAACTTATTTTAATTACACTATTGTGACAAGAAGAAGAGGGAAGTAATGGAAGGAAGATAAATAAGTTCTTTTTATTAGTCCTGTAACTTGTAGTATTTTTTCTCATGACTTTAGAAAGAAGCCTTAGTATTCATGCTTTATTATGCACTGAAATGATGATAAATTGACTTTCAATCCAAATTTGATCATAACATATTCCATATGGTAAATATATTTTCTTATTATAGTGTTGTTCTAGGATACTTCCAAACCAACTAAAAACCAAAAAAAAGCAAACAAAAGCAAACTGTTATACGTAGTTCTCTTTCGATAGGGAAGCTGCTCTTCTGTTTCGAAAAGGATTGGCGAATAAAGAGCACTTTCGTATGGTTGTATCAACCTAGCTCCTATCCTATCGTTTTTTGTTTCGAACACTCTTTTGCTTGCTCTCTTTCTAAATGGAACTGAATAACTGCCGTTGATGTTTCATTTCGTAACTTGAAATGTATACATAATAAGGACTATTCGAATTGATTTTTCTCTCTCTTTCTTGAATTTAAAAAAAATTTTTTTTTTTTTATTAAATATTACCCTTACGCTTCTCTCTATCATTCTCTCTCTCGCTCTCTCTCTCTTTAGACATTTCTTACACATTATTATGAGTAATAATAGATTCGAAAATTATGTTTTCTACTCTTGAAATTGTGTCGTTTGCGGTTTAATATTTAAAGTTCGTAAAGGAAATGAGAAGTAGCATTAATACATACACACTCACGCAGGCCGAAAGATTGAAAATCTATGCGTATTTTCATGATGGTTAAAAAGTAGTTATAGTGTTTTGTCAGTAGATGTAAAATGAACGTTGCTTATAACGGTACGGTGCAAGCGATGTGTGTGATCCTTTTTTTTTGTCCTGCATAATTATTATAACGCTTGTGAAAACCATTAAATATTAAAAAAAAAAAAACCAAAAAAAAAAAAAAAATTGGAAACAATTTCTTGAATAAATTCTATGGAATAATGTAAAAAAAAAAATGATAATAAATTTGAAAAATTATTAAAAATTTTTTTTTACACAAAATTACATGTGTAAAGATAGTGAATTAAAGTTTAAAGGCTCGCATCATAAATACAATAAATAACAATGACTTTTAATGCAGTGTCAAAGAACTGAACGCAAAGAATTCTTCAAGAATTTTCTTCAGGAGGAAAAACATAGGATAATATGCTCCTAGAATAAAAGTAAATATCAAAAAAGAATTTGTTTTTTAATATTTATCAAAAAAAATATACATTATTTTTATTTTTTACAATAACGATATTCCTTCATGTCGCTCTACTTGTGTAATTTATTCATAAACCAAATGTAATCAGTTTTCCTGGCTGATTGCTTTTGCTTTTGCCTGATGCTACTTGTTTACGGTTTTTGCTGCAACTCAAGCCAAGTCAATATTTTTCTTCTTAACCTACATCTTATAGTCGAGTTTTGACATTTATTTTTATTTTTATTTGTATCTACAATAAAACGAATTGTAGAACGAATTTTTTCATATCTTTCACAATAAATAAGAAATTCTATGAGACGCATGTACAGCTGAGTGGTTTTAAGTTTAAAGTTGTCAAAAGATATGCGTATTCCGTCCTGCCGCCTGTTTGCCTAGTCATCTATCCGTCCGTCCTTTATTCTCGGTAACGATTCAAAAGCGAAACTTGTTATAAATGGTGTCGGCTAAGATCCACAGATCGATGTGAACGATCTGCAAGCATATCTAGATTAGCTAGAACATGTTCGGAGGTTTCTAAGACTTTGCTGCTTGATATGTGATAACCGTTGTTCTAAAATATGAAAAATTTCTCAAGACCATTTAACAGTTTGAGGTAAATTGGATCTGAAAACCAAAATTCTTTTGATTCAAAATTTAAACAAAATATAACAACAGTCAAGCATTCAAAATTCGTCTTAAGAGAAGTGAAATTTTTTTTATTTATTTTTTTTTTTTGGTATTTCAAACACTTGAGGATTTGTGCACGTTTCGGTTGTCACAACATATAAAACTTGTTTTCCTTCATTCATTCATTGCAAACATTGTATTAGTAAAGTTTTTCCTTTCGTTTGTTGTCAATAACTGAACTAAAGTAAGGGGAAGCATTCTTACCTAACAAGTTGAAGGGCTTAGAAAACATTTTTCAATTTTATCCAATGAATAAAAGAAATGAGGTAAAACTACTAAAGGAATTGAGTTTTAAAAAACATTTCTTTTAATTTCGTTAAAGTTTCTGCACAAAAGTTCTCTTAATTGGTACGAAACCATTTGGGTTAGAGGAAAAGAAGATAATTCTTAATATCTACCTAGCAGTTAGTTAAGCCCTTTCTAAAGGTCAAGTAGTATCTGGATTATAAGAAGAGAAGTGAACACTTTCCTGAAAAAGTATATCAGTTGAGTCGATTGTCAAACACACAGATCGCTAATGAATAGGATTTCTTTAGGCCCATTTAAGCTGAGAAAATTTGGAAATCTTTCGTAGTTTTGCCCGGTTTTCCCAACTAGGATTCCATTTATTCCCAGAAAAATCAAAACTTAAGTTTAACCTTTTCCTATATGTGTATCTTATTGTTTTTATTGTTATTGTTATTTATATTTTTTAAAGTTTAGCAATAATTTTGTTTGTTTACTATTGTTATACCCTACACCTCTTGTGGTACAAGCATAAATTAGGTACCCCGCAGATGTACGCAACAATCACAAAGACTTGAGATAGACCTATCTTTCGTTACACCGATTGATTTAGAATAACGTTTTGCCTGACAATCCGCTCATCTTTATTTCTTGTATTCAAGCTGCAGGCCAAAATTTCTGAGAAACTTTGATGAAATTTGCATTGAAAATGCGTTTGGAACCGATCACTTACTTTGAAAAGTCGTTATATAAATGACTGTAGGATGCTGCAGGGTGGACTATGGCTCACTATAGTGTTCTTATTTGCTTTTTATTTAAATCTTTTTGAAAAAAATGTTTGGACGGATCTATTTCTTCTTTTTTTTTTTTTTTTTTTGCTCTTTTGCCAAGAAATCAAAGTTAACTTAACTACAAAAATGTAGTTAAGCTTTTGAGTTTCTGGCCTGAGTGAATTGTTTATTTAATTAAATTTTAACTAGTTCTTCTACTAAAGTTTTTTGTTCTTTCTTTTCTTTTTTTCCTTTTTCTCCTATTTCCATGATTTTTTATTCTTTTTTACTTTTTTGTTGCGTTTTTTGTTTTCTAGTAAAGTGGTTACGTTTACTGCTTAATGGTTTTCGTTAAAAAATTGAAAAAGTTTTCTCAACAGGTCTCAAAAGTAAGGTCAAGGCTGCCTAGTGGTAAACGGTTTGTTTTAATACTTAATACATTTTTGTATACGTAAGGTATTATTCCATTATGAAAATTTTTCATTTCGTTCGTAAATTTTCTATACCTTATATAGGGCAAAATTTTAATAATTCAGATTTTTTTAAAGTGTTCCACCAAAGAGTTAACTCCACGCTTCGAAGAGAACACCTTTTTATACATATTTTTTTTTTTTTGTTATAATTTACATAGTCTGGTTATGTGCGGTCTGTCAGTTAGGAGGATTAGCGGATGAGAAATTGCTTCTTATGAGCTTGCTATGAGACATCACTTTAACTTGTGCATATTGTAATGAATTTTTCAAATACATGCCTTTTTAAACGCATCACACGATCCTTTAAAACTAGTAATGTATTCAGTTTTAAGCATACAATTAATTTATTAAATTAATTGATTTATTTTCAACTCAACTGAGCGGATTTAATGGACTTAATACAATTCTCTGTTACTTCCCCTGCTTTTCCAAGCCAAGATCGATGCATTTCTTGCTATGCCTTGGAAAGATTACCTCAAAAATAAAAATGATTAAAGGAAAGCAGTTATTTTTTATGCACCAAAGCTTAGCAACTTTCTGCTGATGGTCAAACTGTCTGCAAAACCACTTTCGAACGCTTTCATCTACGTATTTAACGAGTGATTACTTTGCTTTGTTTCGACGGTAAACGATTTTTCTCTGCTGCAAGTCGGAGCTTTTCTTCCAAATTATTTTATCCAGTTGGCGCAGAAGGTCGCAATACTGCTCCGCTGTTATTTTTTTTTTTTGACGATTTTCAAGCAAGCAATTAAGAAACTTTCTCTCGTTTCCAAGAAAAAAAAAACAAAAAAGGAAAGTGTAATTCTACAGCGATTTTACACGCTTATGAAATCCTTGCCTGGACTCTTTAAGTGCTGAAAAAGTTGATTCAGTCTACTTCAGTCGGCTTAAATTCGACGTTCAATAGTTAAAGATCTACGTGTAAAATTCAATTCATTTTTTATAGAAGACGTCAGAAGGCGCGTGCTTGAAGGGGTTTTTGTTCGGAGGTTAGCAATCGCAACGCCCACTTTGCCAGAAAATTTCTTATATGCAAAACATTGATTAATATCTTATTGACTAAATCGTGTAAGTTACTTAGACCTCAGGTTAAATAATCTTCAATCAATCGGTCCTTCATTGCCACACCCTTCGTTATATTAATGATTTCTATAGTAATAGAAATTCCTTGCTGTTGCACAGGAAGAAGCAGCGTCTTCTTCTGAATCTTTTTCACTTATTTAATAATTATTTTTCCTTCCAAATAATTTATTGTAGCAAATTATTATTCCATTATGTGCGAGGCTAAATATATATATGTTTACTAAATTTAGATTTATGGATACATTTCACAATTCTTAGAGTTCTGAAACCTTAGACCTGTAAGCACTTTTATAATAAAAGCAAGACAGTGGAACTTGCTTAATATGAATAGTGGGTCTAGCAAGACAAACCGTGCGAAGGAATTGTGCGGAGAGCCTAGTGCGGAGCATATAGAAATTAACGTACAAAGTCAATGTACAAAGCAATGCCAAACACCAGTCGCAAAGACAACAATTAACTCATTAAGTTAAGGAGATAATCGAAGAAGATACGTCAGCAGCGGATAATATCTCTTCTTCAATGTTTTACATTTTTTTTTTTAAATTTTCATTATTTTTTATCATTTTATGATTTTATTTATACTGAATGATTCCTTGCGACAAATATGATTAAAGATCATACCCAACATTTAATTATTAAAATCCACAACTTTGTGGTGGACAATAATACTTTCATGTGTTTTCGTACCAAGCAGCAATGTATTGACGCATGTTTGCTTATATATAGTAAGCATGAACATCAAGTTGTTTAAGAATCTGTCCAAACGTTTCCATATCATTTTTAAAATATTTTAATGAGTGTTTATGTATAATATCAGTACGAAATTTCGTTCACTCCGTACTAGCAATAATGGCGGAATGTTTAACGAACGTAAACGTGCATCCATGCCCTTTGGATAAATGAAAATGAGAGTAAAAATGTGGAAATGAAAAACGGACTTGGAAAAGATATAATATTGACACTGAAATTTGTAAAAAATTTTATTAAGTAAAAATTGCATATTTACTTAGTGAGAATAGAATACCTATACAAAATGCTTGAAATACCCAAAAAGTATATCGTATCTTCTTATTATATCCTATACCATTTGTAGTGGAGACGTATATTAAGTTTGTGTGGATGTGTGCAACCCCCAGAAGGACTTGAGATAGACCAACCTTTCATTCCATCTAACCCTATCCGTCCGTCTGTCCGGCTGTCTGCCTTCCCACCATGTTTTCTTGTATTCAGCCTACAGCTCGCAATTTTGTTGAAATTTGGGTACCAAATGGGCGAAGGTGTTTTGACTCAAGAACGACCGCTATTGAAAATGGTTCGCATCGGATATCTTTTCGATCACTTGAAGATATTTTGATGAAATTTGGCCTAAAGACCAATGCTTTTGAAAATGGTTCAAATCAGATCACTTTTTCCCCACACACGTTTTTCAAAAATAGTTATGCAAATAACTGTTTTAAGCAAAGTGATGTAGGGTATTTAATGTTGGCTGTGTATCATTATAGTGCATTTACTTGTTATATATATGTATTCTATCGCATTGCTATTTGCCCATAAAACAGCAAGAAAGCTATATTTGCTGTGAAATACCACTGGAATTATTATCACTGAATATAAATAATAAATTAATAAAAACAAATGCAAAAATATATGAAAAAACAAGTGAAAACATTATAGTTGGTTGGGCTAGGACGGCTATTAAATGCCCTACCTTATATTACCTAACACAATTCGTATTTTCACCATAGAATACAAAAAATGATATTTCGTTTCTATACAAAGGTATACTTTTCAAGTGCGCATTAATGGGGCAGCGGGCCCACAACGCAATTTCAGGTAATACACATTTTCCAAATTTAATTTTACTGCCGAAGATCTTATCGCTTTCATTTATTTTGGTCACTAAGTGATAAAAATTACCCTTTGTTGCCTTACAAGGTCGTACTTTTCGTAAAAATCCTTGTATAGGGAAGGATCCAAAAAGTAAGCCGAGATGGTTCAAATTTGGTTTCACTATAAATTACTATTATGATCAGATTTTCGTCACGAAGCTTTGAAAATTAGATCTTTTTGTGATATAAATTTCAATTTTCGTTGTATGAGAGAGGGTTCAAAAAATTGCCCCAGCCGATGCAAAGTTTTTTAGGTCAATTTAGAATGCCGGTATGCTAAATTTTGAAAATTGCAATCTCTTTCCATATAACGACTTTTTCAAACGAGAGCGTTATATGGGTTACGGTCGAACATGGCAGGTGGACATATCTGAACCGCTTTCCATAGCGTTCGTCCTTAGGCCAAAGCACATCAGTGTAACAAATTTCATTGAATTATCTCAAAAATTGCGATCTGTATCTTGAACATAAACTTACATGGACAGACAGGCTTAGATCGACAGATCAAGGCAAATAATAAAAGGCGGGTTTAATATGCCCTGTGCCACGACTGCTGTAAGGTATGATAAATGTTACAAAAATTAAAAAATATACAAAATATGAATGAAAAATATTATAATTAAAAAATAAATAATAAAAATTAGGACTAAAAAATAAATTACAAAAAATATAAATCGAAGAGAAGCAAGAATCAAGTGAAAAATTTAATAGAAGGTTCGCTTGTTTAAAATTGCGATTATGGCCAGTTGTGCTAACGTGTCAACATACGATAATTCATTTCCATTTCAGCAAACAATATCATACACTAATATTGTCGGCGGATTCGACTTTCGATGGCGAGTTTTTAAAATTTTATCCGTGTACCGGAAAGGCAATGTTTGGCCGAATTTTGTACTTTTTGTTTCCAGTTTTTCAACTTTGATTTTCGATAATAGACCGACGGACAATCGGACGAAGAATGCTAAATTGACATCGATCGCGCGGGTATTCATATATTGAGTTTATATTTTATATCATACCCGACGTCACTTGATATTATTTGTTTTGCGTGGCGAGATCTTCCGTTACTTCTTTCGCCATATAAATATCGATTGAAATTTATTGTTTGATCTGACCTTAAAAGAACACTTCAGCAGTTGAACATATTGAGGGTGACGTGACTCCCGTTTCGCTGTCGACTTAAATGTTCATCGTGAAGTTTCTACATTCTTTGTGCTCTTGCAAATCTTACAAAGCCTTAATAATGATGAGGCAGCTGTTCAATACATTTTGCATGCTCGTCTTCTTCTAATTATTGCCATTTATTTTATTTTTCTGTTCCGCCGGCTGGAGCGATTAAAAGCATTATATGATAGAATTGCTTTGCCTTTTTTTTTTGCATTTGGAAAAACATCTCATCATAAGCACTGTTGTGTTATTAGTTAACAAATTTTACCAAAGGTTCAATTAATTGAACGTCGCGTTCTAATATCAATTGTGATGACATTAAAAGTGATAAATACTTGATTTATGAATTGCCGATTAGCAGCAACAATTCAGAAAAAAAACAAGCAATTTTAAGATAGAATTCAGCAAATTGCTGTTGAGAAGTGGTTTTTTTCATTTATTTTATTATTAACTTTGTGCATAATGCATAAGCAGTTAAAGGGGAAAATATCTTAGTTCCTTCAACTGTAGCCTCTGTTTTTATATCTTCCATCGCTTGTGATAAAAGGGTATACAGTTTATGCGTATGTCTTCAACACTCAGAAGGATTTGAGATAGACCCACCTTTTATACTAAGTTTTTCTGTCCGCCCGTCCGTCCGTCCATATTATTTTCGTCTGTTTCCATGTAAAGCAATTTTGATGAAATTTAGTACAACGACATGTTTTGGCTTAGGGACGAACGTTATTCGAAATAGTCCGGATGGGACCACTTGTTCGACCATTGGTATTAAAAAATCATTACATGAATAATTGTATTAAGCGATTTGGTGAGGCGTATATAATGGTGGATCCTGTCCTACAATAGTACTTTAGTTTGTTTTTATTAAAAGAATTGAAATTTTTAAAATTTAAAATTCTTGCTTTCTGCAAAGGAAAGTATGGTAACCTCTATATGCTGAGATATGTCTTTCCCTTTTGAATAATTTAAGTGATTTGTACAAATCTTAGTTATCAAGAAGAGTTTAGTTTGGTAGAAGAGCGATGTGCGATTACCTTACATTTGGTTTGTCTTTTGCGCGACATAATCAACGACTCTTATCCGACTCGAACTTGTTTCTATTATCTGAATTTTACACAAATGCAAGGGTTAGCTCGTTTCTTTTACGAATAAAACTTATACCCAAGCGGTTTGTTCCTAGCAGAGCAGAAGTTAGTTAGCTCAGTCCTTTGCCTTTGTGCCATTAGTAAACAGAGCATCGGAAGTAAGTGCAAATTTAATTACATATGACATACATAAATGTATATAAGTGGCATATAATGGCAAAGTAAGAGCTATTACTCTCACACTGAAATAATTAGGACACAACTCTTGACGTTCCTAGATACATGCTGCTTAGATGTATTTTTGTTATTTTAATGATTTAAAAAAAAAAAAAAAAAACCTCAATAAGGATTTAACCTTAACTTCATTTGGTGAAGTATAAAATTATTTTGGTATACACGAATTCTATAGCATATTTTGTGGCTTCTTAAATATAATTAACATAACCTAACTATTTGTTTTTTATGGGCGACTGAAAGTTTTTTAATTATGTACACTGCTTTTAGTTTAGTTTACGTTTTCCCAGATTTAATTAACGTAAGCATTTATTTTTGACGGAAAAATAAAATTCTTTCAATTTCCTAAGAATTTTATAACATTTTCTAAGGATTCTGAAAAATATTCGTGTACAAGATTTGTGTATAATATAACGTTTTTTTTTTTTTTTTTTTTTGATAACCAACGAATTTTGCCGCACATTCTACGGCTTCTTAAACGAAACATAACTCGATTGTTGTTGTTATTTCGCCAAAAATTTTATGATGGAAAACCAAAAGCATCTGATGTATAATTAACATAACCTAATTTAATCTAACTGATTACGTCTTGTGTCTTAGCTAAAATTTTTGAAAAATAATTTCGCATAATAGATGATAAATATGTAAATTGAAATGCACTGTTAAGAGTTTGAGGGAGGAAAAAACCAACATATAGTTGTTTCAAATTAAATGCATACGTTTTTTTCTTCTTTTTTTCTTTCAAGCGAGAAATCTTTTTTCACTTATCGCAGTCATTCGCTTTCGCAAATGTCGCAGAGAAAATTGAAAATGTTTACCAACAAATGCTGACTTGGCTTTAGCATACCACCACAAGTATAAGTATACACAAATGTATACAACAAATGTATAACAGTGTAATGGCTGTCTAAGCAATGCAGTTGAGGAAATAAATGCTAAAGCATTTTTATTACACACTTGATAATTTTAGCAATAACTCATGAAGTTAATCACCACATAAATAATCTGAACACAAAAAAAAAAAAAAAAAAAGAGACCGAATAAGAGAGGGAAGGGGTGAGAGAGGGAGTAGAAGAAAGAGAGAGAAAGACAGATTAGGTGACTAGGAGTAGAGGCATGGGAAGGGAAAGAACTAAAGAAACAAATAACGTACCAACAAATGCACCAACTACTAGTGAAACTAGAAGATAAATTCAATACGCACGCATACATGGTTGCTTACAAATCTATAGATTGTATATAAATGTATATATGTTTGCATGTATATAGGGTATATAGTAAAAGTTATAACGGAAATAATAATAAACCAAAAGCAATCACATATCGTATCATATATACACATATATAAGTTCAGCCTGAGCTATATGTTTGCAATTGTATTTATTTACTTGTGTAGGTCTTGAATGTTTATTGCTCTTGTTGAGTCGTTGTTGACTTAAAGGGTAATAAAAGTGTCTTTCAAATGCATGTACGTATGCATGTATGCATGTATGTATGTATGTGTGTATCTATGTGTGAGCTTAGTAAAAGGCAAATTGTAAAGATATTTGCTTTTCCCAGTTGTTGTTGTTAAGTTGCTTTGCAGAAAGTGGCGGCGGTGGCGTCCATTGAGTGTAACGAAAAAGGCAACGCATTATAAACAATATTGTCGCATTAGTCTGTACTTGTTGGCACGACGTAGTTAAAATCTTAGCCAAGTTTTTAAAAAGAGGAAACTATTAAAAAAAAAAAAAGTAAAAAAAATAAAAAACACGAAAGAAAATTGAATATATTTGCGCAAGAGGGAAAGAAATAGGAATCGAGCAGAGCTTGAAGTAATTGAAAATCTAAAAATGAAGGAAAATATAATTTATAAATGTCCATTTTTTAATTTTCTAAAAAAGTATAATTTATCAATTGCTTGGCATTGCAAACAGTCATCACTTGTGCGAGCATGTTTTTATGTATATATATATAAATAAGATAATCTTTGAAAAAAAAGTAATTGAAAATTCAACAAAGACGTACGACATTATATTAAATTCGAATTCTTATTTTTATTTCATTTAATCCAATGAACAGAAATGTGATTGTTATTGAAAAGCCTTTTCAATTATTTATGCTTGCAAAACAAATAAATAAAAGCTAAATAGCAATGAAGTCATCAAAGTTGAAGAACAATGCCCTTAAAATTGATTACAACAAATAAAATAAAATAAATAAAAAATGAAAAATGAAAAACAATCAAATGCTTTGCATTATCATATTAAACGATACTTTAAGTTGTTGCTTTCTGGGCTAAGACGCATCAGATGCATCGACGAGACTAGATAGTGTCATTTTCCCGCATTTATTTTCAAAATGAAAGCTGAAGTACAAGCTTTAAATTATATATAAAAATTCTTCTTTTAAGGGAGTGAAGGTAATTAGGGATAAAGCTAGCAAAGACAACCACCATATCCGTTAGCACAGCTCTATAAATGCCATAATAGCGATCTGTTAAATATTTTCGAATCAAGAATCATGTAGGATTTGGAAGCCTGCTCCGTCCATCTTAGAAAACGTAAAATATTTTTGCGGACACCTCATCAATCTGTATGAAAATACCTTTCACGCCAACCACATAAATTCAAATTCCGCTTGTAAGAACTATTTTCACCAAATTTTTGAAATTTGCTACGTTAGTATGTACCGACTGCGGGAAAGTGGTCAAATTCGAGACTCTGGGCCACCGAAACCAAAAAATCCCAATAATATTCGTTTCTGTATTGCATTATAGAACGATTTTTATCAAATTTTTGAAATTTGCCATGTTAGCATATGGGAAACCGAATTTGAATTTATCTGATTTGAAAGGTATTTCCATATAAACTCACGTGACCCTTGACTAATTTTGATTTCTAGCCATCTATCTATCAACTATCACTGATATATCTATCTAGCAACAATCACTCATTTAATTTTGATATTTGTTTAATCACATTACATGTCATATAAAAGAAAAAGTTACTGTTTACAAGCATTTCTTCTTTCAAAAAATTGAATTGATATTGTTTTTACAATTTTAATTTATTTTTAATATTAGAAAAAAAAAACGCAAAGTATTTATTAAAAAAGTGATGAGATTTTCGTAGAAAAAATAATTATATTCTTATTTGCTTTAGTTCAAATACTAAATTTTCCCTTAATTAATAGTTCAAGTGAAATCGAAAACCGTTGGGAAAAATCGTTTAATTTAATTAACAAAAAATATGATATAACATTTCTAATGGTTTAAAATTGCAGTTTAATAAAAATTTAGCAGCATACTTTTCAGAATGAAATAAATATTTATTGTTGCCTACTTTTCGCAACAAATATAATATTTCCTGTCAGCTTTTTTTTGCATATTTCGTTGGAAGTCACGAGCTTTTATTGTCTACTTTTCGGTGTAAAATATTACAGAGTTTTAAGTGCAGGCTTTTAGGCAAGTATTTAAAAAATGTTGTAATAATTTATATTTAGCTATATCAGTGAATTAAATTGATTTTAAATTCTTGAAAATAATATTGAAAACAATTAAAACAGCACATAAGATATTTTATTATGAATTCCTTGTGCTAACAAAGCAATCATTTGCAGCACCCTATAGGCAGGAATGTCATGATATAGTAATCAGTGCGCTCTTTCGGAGTTTTGAAGATGTCTTTATGCAGTCATTTTCATAAGCATGAGGTGACGTAAAGATGTCGATGAAACAGTAACGAAACACATTTATTATGCGGAAATTTTCGGTTGTAGTTGTAAAAATATTTTGTTAAAATTCGGATTGAAAAGAAATTTTCGGTAGACAATTAATTTAATTGAACGATTTATTTTCGTTAATAAGCGAGCTTAAGCTCAAGCTTCAAAGTACTCGATTTGATATCAGGATTGAAGAGTAGGACGCTGATAATTAGTAGCTTAGAGTCACATTGCTTTTTTAAATCGAATTTATTTAATTCTAAATCCTCGATTCGCAATTATTTTCCACATCAAAGGAGCATATAATTATCATCTTAAAAAATTTAGCTATGTGTCATAAAACAAAAGCATAAACCGAACGAAAAGCCATAGGTTACGTTGTTTATGTAATTATCTACAACAAACTATGTACAAAGGAATGTTTGTTAGAAATCATAGTGTTACGTTCATAGCACTATAAACCCGCTTTAGATATAACAGACAAATTAATTAGCTTAAAAATCTCTCGCCATAATTAAGGATAACACCTTTTGCCAAAGCCGCGAGAATAAACCACTGAAATAAAATTTCCATTCTATAGCCTATTGCAGGCACTGAAAACCACATTATGGCATAAACAGGAATATGGAAGAGATAGCTTGGTATTAATATAAAATCGAATTCACACACATACCACACACGCACATGCATAAAACTATGAAAGGGAATATAGCACACAGTTACACGCATTTACACACACACACACACACACACACACACACACACACACACGCACACACACAAATACACATTTATAGATGTAGGTTTCAGTAATTTTGGGCATAATACTTATATAAACAATACATAGACCAAAAAAAAAAAAAAGGAGCAAATGTTTCAACTTTCAAAAAAAAAAAAAAAACACACACTAACAACAAGAACAACAAATAAACAAATCTCTGTTGTCAAAACCAGGCAAACTTGCGTGCACGCCAACTTTCAACGTTCAAACAAACTAACAAAACAGCAACAGCAATAACAAAAAAAGGCATGGAAAACGAAAGTAGCCATAAACATTGATACAGTTGCTGAGTTAGTTTATGAAAATCAAGACCGCCTACCGAGCTTAACAAATGCACGCAAAACGCATTCAAAATGCCGATACATTTGTACTTTGGTCGATCAGTTGGTCTGTACGGTGGTGGGCATGCTGTTAGGTTCGTATGAAATTCATTTCACATACGCCACCGCAACCTCTAGGCAAATGAATACGCATTTATTAGTATGGATCCAAAAGTGAGTTTAACAGAGCATTACGTAAATAAGTTAAAACGGATACAATTTAGTAAATGTTTGAATGCCACAAACATAGCAAAAAAAAAACAACAACAAAACAAAACACCAGCAACAATAGGTTGCGTTGTTATTGTCGTTCAGGTTACAATCAAATTTAATGCAAAGCTTAAATTTAACACAAAACCAGTCATGGTAAACGGCTTTAAAATGACAGCGAGTGAATGAGAGAGAGTGAGAGAGAGAGGGGGATAGAGAGTTCATATTAAATTGAAATGAAATACAAAACCAATAATAATACATACGGACACACTTTCGGGTTATAAACAATTCCATAGGATATAAACAAATGACTGTACTCGCGTAAATAAAATAAAAATGAATAAAAATTCATGGATCAATACGTGAAATCAAATGTAAAACTGATGGAATCCTATTTATTTATTTATATAATTTTTTTTTTTTTTGTAAGCGGGAACACTAGGGATCAATGTTATAATAACAACTTCGCTATAAGAGCTAAAAAAAAGAAAGAGAAGAAATGCATGTTTAGGAGAAGAACGATAGGTAACTATTACAGCACATGACAGTGTATGTTAAACAACATACATTCTTTTTTGCTTGCACAATATTATCTATCTCGTGATTACACGGAGTGTTTATATATATATAGATGCCTGAATTTTCGACAATTTCACACAGGAAAGAGGTTCGTCATGCAATTAAGTTATCATAGCTTACGCACAACGTACTCACTTTTAAAGTGACACACATGTCAGGCCTTAGTAACTAAACCATGTCAACCATATCTTTTGTCTTGTTGTGAAGCTGTCGAGCGCAATAGTGTTGTTATTTGTAGAGATTTTTCTTTTTTCGTCCATGCAATCGACAGACAATAATATCCGAATGAATTTTGTTATTTACACTGCTTATGAATAAATGTTGCGTAAGAGAAAAGATTCGTGTCGTCTTTTTCTTTTTTTATAGAAGGGTTTGAAGTTGCGTAACTGACATTCGCATTCATTTCAAGCGGCTCTATAGCAACCATAGGGTTTCGCAGGCTTGTGAAAATGCTGAAATGTGATGTTTTTGGAGCAGATGCTTTATCGAAATCAGCAGCAAAAGCTTGGGCGCGTGGAAAATTTGAATGCATTCACCCCACAGCCCAGATCTTAAACCGTCCGAAAAATATTTGTTTCGCTTACTTTGGAACTATTTTAAGTATGTAAAGCCCAAGCGCCAAGACACCTGTGAAAGTTATAGTGTCTTTAGTGTTTTCACCAGCAATCCCAGAGGCTCTTATACGAGTTATACATCTTAGGCAAACATAATTTACGCTCTATAGAGGGTATAAAAGCCCACGAATTTACTACACTCTACTCATTCGTAGTACAAAGTAGGCTAAGTCCATGCTGACATATGCAGCACACGGATGTTTAAATAAACATAAAACTTGTTTAATAAATCATCAAGAACGAAAGGATATTTGCGGCCATATCCTCTGCCTCAGTGAAGATCCTGATGTTAATCACGTTCACGGTGTAGAAATAAGCTAATTAAGAAATTTTTGTGTAAGTGCAAATGTATCCTTGAATATGTAAAGGCGCCGTAACGCAAGCATTATTCGGGTTAAAAAAATTTTCAATTTCCTTCAGTAACTTTTATACGAGGGTTAGCTGAAAAGTTTTCGACCCAAGTAAGAAAAATAATTTTTTGTTTGCAATTTTTGACTCTTTAATCAACAACGTCGTCCGAAAACTTAGAATGTCATGTTCGGGTTCAATTGTCAAGACCTCCACAATATACTTCAGTTTCCCCAATGACACATCATTTCATCCAAATGTTTTCGCTGAAGCAGCCTTCCGAATCTTGTCAACCGACAATGAAGGCTGACTGTTAGATTTGGAGAATGTGGTGGGTGTGGCAGCAAATTGAATTGTCATTGTTGCTATCGACTTGTGGCTCGATGAGATTGTTGGTTTGCGACCAAGCGCGGCAAAGCCTTTTGACTTAAATCAAAGTTGAACTTGTAGCGTCCGGTAAGTACTTATAGCTTCCGCCACCTGTCTAATCTTAAAGTGATGGTCGTCCAGCACTATTTAATAAACTTGAGCGCTAATCTCGTCGGTAGTTACAGCTTTTGGCCGCCCTGTCCATGCTGGTATGGCAACGTTTCACTTCGGTTACGCAAAATTTCACAGAAATAAATGATGATTCAGAGTCATCGTACACAGCGGCCAAGTTGCCTTCAATTTGTGTAGATTCCCATAAGAATGTTAAGTGAGGAACGTCAAGAAATACTCAATTGATTTGATTTTCACAAGACATTCCCACCGACTGCCCCAAATGATTGCTAAGCAGCAATGCCGCATCGAAAATGTTTGAAATTTTGATGATTACCTATTAACGCACGCACAAACAGATTTCCTAACTTTTGCCTAACCTTTATATTAAGATCGTACACTTTTCAACCAACCTATGAATCCTTAACTTTCGACCGTGGTACGTGAATCGGCATAAGGAAATATGACGTCTTGACTTGTACAATGGCAAAGTCGGACGATAGTGGATTACAGTTGAATTTGGGCTCACTCAAATTCCACATTGTTATCGCTAATTAGCTTCTCATATTTTTCATTGCACACGTTTCGTCATACTAATGTTCATTCATTATTTAAGTGAAATAAATGTAAAGGCATATCATATTTTTTTGAAACAAAACACTTCAAATGTATATCATATTTTCGGTCTGAGAGAATACAGTAAGCATTTACTTCAAAGTGCTTAATTTTGTAATTTCTGTAAATAAAACTTTTGCTTTTTGCTTTCCGGTAAAGTTAGTCTTGTTAATACATTTTTGATTACCGATCTGACATTAAAAACTTATTTAACTACGGTAACAGTGAAAAATGCATTACGTCTCCCTCTATTAAAATTTAGAACAAATTATAGCAACAACTTCAAACTATTCAACAATGAGAGTAACAAAAATAAAAAAATTAATTTTATATTTGTTTTGTATATTTAAAGATTGATTGATGCAATTATTCTCTGCCTGCCTTGTAATGGTCGTTCACTGTGTTCGAGGGTTTATACTCCGTATAAAGGCAGTAAAGCATCTATTATTTATACGGAGAGCACTTGTCTGCTGTTGTTGTACTTTCTGTAACAAGTTTTATGAATTTTAGTATAATAAACTTTCATTTATAACGTAATTGATGATGCGGTGGTTTTATAAGACGTAACATAGCTGTTGCATTACGAGCAACTTTTGCTTTGTTTTGTTACAATAAAGTGTTTAAGTTTATTTTATGTAGAAGAGAAATAAATTACGTTCGGAATTACGGTATTTGAAAGGAGATTTTGCGAAAACTATACACAAATGTAAATCTTCGAAATGTATATCTTCTGCGATTAGTGCGGAAAGCAAGGCAGCGAATTTTACGTTATCTTCGTTACAAGTGGCTTAAGTTATATCTGAGCGATAATTTCGTTGAATTTCTTTATTGTTATTTTCTACTTATTAGAGAGGGAGGAAAATACAATAATGTTATTGCTGATGAGCACAGGGAATACATAATCCGTCCATCCGTCGAATGTATCTGTTATATCATCAAGTTTGAAACCTTCTACCATTTATGATAACAATAAACATTTAAGTTATTATAGTGACTGCGTTCTGCACTTGTTTTATATTTCGAGACGTTCTAAGATGTCCGCGATTATCAGGCTGTTCCATTCTTATGTATGAAAAAGGAGCTTCGAGGTGTTTTATCATAGGTGTGGTGAACACAAGACAACATGGGTATTGAATATTGAAGTAATCGATACGTCTGTCTTGCCTTGTCAACCTGAGAGGAAATGGTCCATATGTACGGCTCAGTTCTGGCACTTGATCGGTAATGCGGACTTTTAAATAATGGGATTACCCCATTACCGCAGTTCATTAGGGACCGTCGGCTAAGCTTTCACAGCGGGGACCAGGTAAAGGTAAGATTCAAAGCAAATTTATAAAAAGAAAACTTCTCACCTATTACAACTTGTTTGCCCACACTTGATGTTAACCATCCAGTCATTTTAACAAAAGTTGCCACAGGTTTACTTTTAGGCAAAGTGAAAGACAGACCACTCAGTCAAAGTGACCTAACCAACTCATTAAAAGAATACCCACATTTTAGGGGATTTCTAGGTGAAACACATTTTCTTTCGTTATTAAATAAACAAGATCGATACAAAATGATCTTTCAAAGTATTTTTCATCACTGGCGACTGCTTTTCTCTATCTGCGTCAGAACAATCTTTTTGCAAGCGGTACTGAGATAAACTATAACGTATTGATTAAAATGCATAATAAAAGAGGAAATATGTGGTGAATGCAAAGTTTATGGTAACTCGTTACATCTAAAGGCTTCTAGAAGATCGCTAGCTAAGCAAGATCATGTCCAAAGGCCACTATAATAGATCTACTGCTTCTAAACTTCGCCGACTTTGTTGATATGTAATTCGGCTGTTCAACTCGTACCTCAACCGATTGCCTTGCTACCAAATTATCCCAATTATCAAGCAAATTAGTAAACTTACAATGATCTTGAAAATTATTTTTATCTTTCACGTAACCCTCTATATATCAATAGGTTTCTCGTTTACCGCTTTGAAATGACTTGATGAACTTTTAAAAGCACTGAACCAATAAACATAGGGTCTTGTAGAGAGGTCAGTAACCGTCGATGACGTTCGGAAGGCTTTCTTTTCGAATTCATTAATCTGTCACACAATTCGATAGGGTGTGCGCACATGAGCGGGATTACATATACTCAAGGGCAGTGTGAACTGTAAAATAAGCACTTTGATGCAAAGTTCCAACAACATTGTACAGCAGACTATAATAAAATGTAATCCTTCCCCTGAAGGCGTTTCAAATTGTCTTTAAAGGTTTACATATGTAAAATTAAGGAATCTTGTTATGCCGCTTCCCGAAGCAAAGGTCCACTCTAAATTTATTAGTCTAATTGCGAATGAAAGACGTACACGCCGGTCTGCTCAAAATCTCATATTGAAAGATTTTGAGCTACGTTGGCTCGATATGTTTATTCGCCAGTTTGTCGGTTCTTGGTTTTTATGAAATTATGAAAATTTCACTGTATTTTCATTAATGGTATTATAGCAGACAAGTATTGATTAAAATTTGATTTAAAAATTTTAAAATAAATACCTTTCATGTCTGTCCTCTTTGTTTATCCCATAACGGAATTAAGAGTCGATGTCTTTCACGCAATGCACACGTTCCGTCTTATATAAAACTTTCTATTCTTTGCGTTGTGTCGAAGAGCTGTTGATTGTCAATTTGATAGGAAAAGATATAAAAACTGCTTTTTAGAATATATTTCATTATCGAAGAAGAAGCAAAAAAAAACAAAAAAAAGAGCACAAAAGGAACACAAAAGCTTAATAAAAACATTTCTTTAATCATATAAACAAATGACATAAATCCCCGAAATAGAAGAAAAGCAAAATTTGCACAAATTGACAAAAAAAAGTCCTTTCGCATCAAATCGAGCTAAACGGAGACGCAGAGAAAGATCGTAAAAGACAAACAAAAAGAAAAAAAAACGAAATAAATAAAAAAATAAAGGAAGAAAAATATGCTTAATAAAAAAATATTGACATTTTTCACAAGAAAGCAAGAACGGATTTAAAGGAAAAATAACACGAGAGAGAAAAGAATGCAAATAAGACTTTAATCTAGAAAAAAACAAAAGGATTGAATAGACAAAAAAAGAAAAAAGAAAAAGAAAAGAAAAGAATATAATTCAAAAGAAGCTCATACGTATCTTCTTCTTCTTCTTCTTCTTCTTCTTCATTCTTTTAAACTAAATCAAAGAAGAGTCAATTGTTGGGAAACAATTCACAAAATAACAGAAATTATTGGGGAAAAAAGAAACAGGTTTAGGGCAATAGAAATGCAACTTTAATCCAATTCATTGACGGCAAGAAAGAATAAAGAAGAAAAGCGATTTTCAGTTCTAAAGCATTTCAAGAGCTTGAATGAAAAGTAAAAGAAATCATGTACGGTACAGATACTAGAGCGCGATTGAAAAAAGAAAATCAATTGAAATAATTGAGTTAATTAGAATTAAAAAACAAAAAAAGGAAAACAGTTGGAATAAAGTTTCTCAAAGAATATCTTATGGCATTCATTGTGCTCACGTTCTACGTAGAAATGTCTTAACATTTTTGCCATCACGGTGCAAATATCTTTAATGTTAAAAGCCAAACTTTCATCTGAATGCGAACAACTTGTGAAAATGTACATTGGATGCAATATTTTCGCAAGGGGGCTTCTTATTCCTTCAAAGCGCTGATCCACGAAGAATTCTCTTCGCCCAAGCAACAAGGACCAACATCTTTCAGCAACTTTTCATTAAATAGATCATATGGTCACGATAAGGCACTACATAATATCAAAGTGGGCGAATAGCATTTAAAGTAAAATATGTAAGAAAATTGTTTTCGTTTTGGTAACGGATCTGCACTCCCTCACCGTAATCGCATGTTCATTAGAATCGCAATAGCTTCCTTGAAATGTACGCGAGATTGCTGATTACTTGTTCTTAGTTGTTCTTAAAGAGTGCCTCTTATCGCTCAAAGGTTTGCAAATACGGTTTTTAGATCCGGCCCTTATGATAGATGCATGATAATGTATGGAAGACATAGAAAGGCTTCGGATAGCCTCACCTCACCTTTTACTATATGAATCGTTCCACGATCATTTTGAATTGATGCCAGCATGTATATGTATCTGTCACATTCACTTACTTTGTGTTCAATTTGCAGTTTGAAATTTTCGATATATTTTGATGAAATCTGCCACAGTTTAATGCGTGCGCCCAAGCACTAGTCCTGTCGGAAATGGCCAAGCACTCGCCAAATAAAGTTCATTTTCAAAAAAAGTTGTTACATGTGAACAAACTTCAATATTCAATATATTTAAACAAAAAGCGGGTGACAAATAATATTTGGACACACCATGTGAAGATAGGACCACTTTTTGAACCACATCCTCTTACATAAATGTTCTTACAGAAATCAAGCCTGACAGGCCACCGGAGTCTAATGCCGAATATTTCGTGGGAAAACTTAGCACATTCACAATGTAATGATTTCACATATAAATTTACTAAGTTTAGATCACATAAACGTAGACGTAGCAGGTCGCTGATATTTAATTAAATTTGTGTAAAACTGATTCTAATCTCAATAATGGAATCTTTAAAGTCTATCAAAACAATCATCGTTAATACGCAGGATTTGCCTATGTCGTATTTACGCTGACTTGCAATCTTGGCATCCCACCAAGCCAAGCGTTTGCGTGTTTGCAATGGCTTAGACGTTCACTCGCAGCTGGGATCTGTGCCGGCCGTTGGTGTGTCTCTGTGCTAGACATTAGACATAGAAATAAAAGCAACAAATAATTAAGAAAAAACACAAAGCCACAACCCGCTATGAATAATGTGCTGAAGATTGTTTCTACAATTTTGCAACTATCGACGCGGCTTATCTCTATTATCTCTACTACGAAAAGCAACTAATATGAAGTTCAACTTCTGAATGACACCTTACGAATGGATCGTCGTCTAAACTCTTCGAGCGCAATCGAAATGACAAGCAAAAGGACAAAGACCTTTGTGTTGCGGCATAAAGGATCATTCATACGGACATGATGATAAACACAAATTTTCAACAAAGCAATTTATTATAAATGTTTTTTGGAAATAATTCAAGAAAATAAAACCGTTCGTCCCCAGAAAAGCCATTTGTCGTTTTACCCAATAAGCTACGAATCGTGGTTACAGCGTAAACAAGATATGATTCACAAATGGCTTATGTGCGTTTGTCTGACTGCTGTTTGCCTTTTATTTATTTATTTATTCTTATTTTGCTTTATGATGGACCTTTTTATCTTCAAAGCACCTTCATCGATTACTACGTCGATAAATTTTATATTCCTTCAGCGACTAAGCACTCACTAAAGCTAAGACCAAAGTAAATTCTACCGAACTGGGGTTTAGACCCGCGAATGTTTCCTTGGTAGTTGGGGTTCTTACCTTCTCGGCTACTCAAGCAAAGATGATTGGTCATGTTGGTCTTTTGAGACCGCTTAAGTAATTACTAAAGCTTTTTGAATATTTTCATAAGAAGAGAAATGCTTTTAAGGAAGACAATAAGCCAGAAGAGTAAGTGTTCAGCAAATGTAGCCAGATCAGTTCCCCATTTCAGTCTAGAAGCCAAGCGACATAATGATGGAAAATTATCTTAAAATATTTTTTCGCTTGCTGTGGGCTCAGTTGCAACAGCAATTGCTTGTACTGTTCTTTTGCCACGGTTTTGTTGGAGCACATGATGACGCTCCTCTGCAATTCAATAGCACTTCTTTTTGAACTAAGCCGGAAACTAAATGTTTCAAATGTTTTCTTCGTCGAGAATCCCTGAGTTATTCCGAACTCGCAAAGCTATCATACATTCTAACCTGTCTGGTTGCATAAACCTTAAAGATATTCGGGTTTTCACAGTTTGGCAAATGGTTATTGGCAGAGTAATGCAACCGGTAATTAAGTTGTTTAAAGATCTGCTAAGTTACACTGATGAAAACAACAACTGTTTAAAAATTAAACAAAAACGAAAATTTCGATATGATTCTGTCATTACATTAAAAAGCCCCAGCGAACATCATATACAAAAATTTGATTGAAACAATTACCAGAAGCATTTTATAATTACGGTTAAATACATTTCTTGCCCGACCTTGCTCGACTAATCCCTTTACCATTAATTGTGATGTATTTATTTTAGGCGCTTTTGTTTTATCAAACTATTTGTATTCGCGTTTAGTTTGATTTAATTTACGTATTATTTGAATTCGATAAAGGATTTTTTTTTCTCCTTTTTTTTTTTTATAAATTATCAATCAAAGGGAATATTAATGAAACTCTTCAATAATTACAGTAGTTGAAAAAAAAAAAAAACATAAAAATACGTTAATGTAATGAGAGTAATATTTGAATATTTTAATGAAAAAACGAAATATAAATAAATCAAAAAAAAAAAAAAAAACCAATAAGTAAATAAAATGCTTTATAAAATATATGATAAAAAAAGCAGTTGATGACCAATAACTATGCAAAACATTTTTATTAAAATATATAAAAATCCAACTATGCTTTACATATGCCACATAAATGCGAATGAATCACAAAATTCCCAAAAGTAGTTAATACTCATAATAAAAAAAATAATAAAATGCACAATAAAAAAAAAAACGAGAAGAAAAACCACATAGAACATTGCTGCCATGCAAATGGTGAAATTGATTTTACCATATGTAGAAGATTTCAATACATATGAATACAGATGAACAAAATAAGAAAAAAAAAAAAAAAAAAAAAAAAAAAGGGCAATGCCAATAAATATAAAAAAAAAAACAAACAAGAGAAAAATTTAT
>CCAG010010698.1:0-11565 GCA_001077435.1 Glossina morsitans morsitans | reverse complement strand
AAAAAAAAAAAAAAAAAAAAAAAAAAAAAAAAAAAAAAAACAACAACAAAAAGACAAAAACAGAAGAAAAGAAAAAAACTACTGTTAAAGCTTGAAAAATAAATAATAATAGTACAATGAAGAATGACAAAACAAAAAAAAAAAAGAAAAATGACAGCGTAAAATTTTAAAAGTATTTTTCATTGCATTTTTTACAATGGTTCAGCGCAGGTACGAGAGAGTTAAAAAAAAAAAAAAACCAAAAGCAATAACGTTAGGTTTACATAGATTAGTGCGTTGTTGTAAAAAATTCTTAATAAATTTATTTGTTTATTTTAATTTTCATTTTTCCTTTCATTTCAGAGATTATGGATTATTTATTGTATGAGTTTACTAATCTATGAAAACGTTCAACGAACAAACAACGTATGTTGCATAATGTTAAAAAAAAAAACAAATAAAAATATTTTTCATATCATCAAATGAAAAATTTTTTTCAAATAGAACGACTGGTTTGGAAGTCACTGTAGAGCTAAGGGTTTATTTTTTGTTTACAACAACCGAAGATTGGGAGCATTTTCATTTTGTCAAAGTGTTTGTAACACCTAGAAGGATGCCTTGCAGATCCTACAACACACATACATTCTGAATCCATCTAGAAGAGTCGGTGCATCTGGTCGTCTATGTGCGCGACGCGGTTATCCAACTACTCGTTCGCCCATGTGTGCACCATGTTGGCCCATCCGTCCGTCTGACGATTACCCTGTCCACTTGTGCGAAATTCACCTGGAGACAAAAATTAAGGTATCGTCCTCAAATTTGGCAAAAGCCCTCAAGTGCTTAAAAGCAGAGTAGTATTGGATTATCCTAAGACACTTCTTCAGCTTTTCTGTATTTTCGTAATTTTCTGTGCCTAAACAGGAACTGATTTTTGCCCTTGGTAATCTCAGCTGAATCTTTACGACGAAAATCTGCATTAAAGAAAAAGGTTTCGCCTTTACATCCTCCCTATACAGCGCAAATGTTCAGAATCAGCGCATTAGCGCATTGATATCATATTCATTTCTTTCCTTCTTTAGCTTTCAAAAAAAAAGTCATTGCATTTACATAAGGATCCCTAACTTTCATATAAATAAAAATCCCAAAGAAATGGATTATGATAGTTCTAAAGATGAAAAGTGACTTTAGAAATATAAATTTTGGGGAGTAACCGAGACAACCATTTTGGAACGGAAATGAAAGCAAAAACATTACGATTTTTCGAAATAATCTTTGGTCTTAAGAATAAGTAGGAGCTAGGAAGGGATACGGGGCATCGAGTTAGTGGTGAATTAACGGAAAATCAAAGCTAGATTTTTGGAAACATATACTGGTTAATAAGCCTATGAGAGAGATATTGACATTTAGAAGCATGCGAAAGCTTTAACTGTAAGCCTTATAATAAAGTTCAAGTTTTAAGTGATTACGAATTCTAAGTAAAAAAAAAAAAAAAATATGTGGTTTCACTCTAACATATTTACTAAGCAAAAATTTCCATTAGTGTAACAAACAAACGCAGTCACAAACATTTCTTCAAGTAAGCAGCATACCATCGCATACAACTCTGATACTAAAAACATTTTCTTTCTCTATTCTTTTGTACTTCCCTTAACGTTCAACACATACGATATCATTTATCTATAAAAACCACACATTTTCAATGAGATCAGTTCTACTTTGGATAACAAAAAAAAAAAAAAAAAAACAAAAAACAGAGAAAAAAGAAGAAGGATACCGAAGGGAAAATATCCACATAGTTACGTTAAAAATATTCAAAAAAATAAAAAAGATAAAAAAATGGATAAAGAAGAAGCAGCATTAACACACTTCACAATTTACTATCAATCTTAGAGCAGATAGACAGGCAAGCTTACCAGCCAAACTTTGTTTGTTAAGTAAATAGAATTTGAAATTTTATTTAAACGTTTCATGGCGTTCATGATATTAAATCGACAGACAAACATTTATACATACATGTGTAAGAGTTTGTGTGTGATTAAGTACAGATTTATTGAACGATAAAATAAGAAAAAAAAATTGTTTTCGCTTTTTTTGGGTAAATGATATTTAAGATTAACTAAAAAGCAAACGATAGATGACGTTAGCAAACAACGGTAAGCAACAACAACAACAACAACAACAACAACGACACAAATAATCTAGTAACTCTAGCATGTAATGTATAAATTATACATACCCATAACTAAGGATAAGACGAAGACGGCGAGCCTTTTTAAGTAACGAGCTTGAGACAAACTAGAAGGTAAATAAAAAGGTTATAAAGATTTTCTTTCTTTTTTTTTTCTTGTTCCGTTGCTTTTTTTGTTTTTATTTTTTTCGAAAAAAACCAAAGAAGTAAAGAGGTAAATGTTGTTAGTTGTAAGCGATAGGAAAAATTTCAATGTAAGAAACTTGGTATCCTACCGCCGGCACACATGTAGCGGAGACGAACTTTCTCATCGATAACAATGTCTTGGCGGCGCACTTGTGTCATCAAATATTAAAACGTTTAACATTTATAACCTTTTGATTTTTTATTCAGATATCTATCCCTATATGTATGTAGGAAACCAGCCATTATAGAGAAATTACGATAGATAAACAACGCTTTATGTGATTATGGAATTTTATTAACATTAAACGAATAAATGTTGTTGTTGTTCACCAGCAATTTTAGTTTTTTTTGGTGGGCGCCATTACATAATGTAATCCGAGCAAATGTTGTAAACAGACCACTAGTTAGGAGCTGTGTGCATGATATACACGAGGCTTTGTCAGTAAGTAAAAGTGTTTTAAGTAAGCAAAAGTTGTGCTTGTAAGCTAAAGAAAAACTTCGACTGATGTGGTAAAAAACTTTATGTAATGTATGTCATTATCTTTAGCTTAAAAAACACGAAGGTAAAGGGTTTGCTTAACGCGTCATATATGAGCCTATATATATAGTTGGTGTTTAGATATCATATCCATTTTAATATAATACCAGAGAGACTTAGTTTCAATTGATTGCGGGTTAGTCGTTATTTTTTTGTCGCGCATATATCATAAGTGATATGTGAGATTAGTGAAGAGATTTTGTGAAAGTGTGCATCAATATCAAGGATAGGACGTGCGTAGAATTTCAGTGTATTTCCTTTTACCATTCATTCGTTTGCTCGAGTAATGTCATAGTCTCGCAAAATCTTAGTAGATTTATAAAAGAAAGATTGGAAGTAATCCGTAAAAACTTCACAAAATTTGTTTTCGTTATTGAAGGTCGGCGCAACATTCTGGTTGACTGTTGACCAGTGTCGAAATTGGTCACAGAGGGGGTCAACGTTGCTAGTTAATTATTTGCGGAAATGTAATAAATTTAATTTCAAAGTATCTGAGATACTTATAGTTTTCAGGTGGTACATAAGGGAGTTATGTAAGAGCTAGTAAGTCGCTCCTTCTTAGTGCCAATAGTTTGTTTGCTATGCAAGAAGATTTTGATAAATCTTTTAGCCCTCACTTAATTAATTAATTAAAGTTTTGATTAAGACGGACACGTTCCAGAAAGCATTTTGATTTTTTGTACTAAGAGCTACTTGTGCTGCACGTAAAACACTACGCTGTTTATGGGGTTTGGAAAAGTCATTGTAAACGGGAATTTTTCCAATTTTATTGAGTTAGGAGATGAAAAAGCCAGCGAGCATTTGTTTTTTTCTTTTCATTCCCTAGTATTGGCTTGTATAGACTGATACGATCGCTGCACTCAGCCGATGAATATAGACTTCACAAAAGCTTTGTTTGTTCAAAATATTGCTTCTTGCGCTCTTCCTCCTTTTGTTTAATAATGTCTGCATGGATCAACAGAATTACTTCAGTAACTCCTAGTAATTATTTATTTCCCACAAGCCTCAGTTGTTACAAAAGTTGCTAATCTCGGAATTAATATGTTGTAGATTGGGATGATAAACATATATGAAAATATTACGGAACATGTGTATGCAATAAGTTGAGATACTTTTTGAAAATGACAAGAAAGGTTTCACTACAGCGCTATCAGTAAAGTTCATCGATTCACATCCATGGTGAGATTATTTATTTATTAAGTCTACAACGAAACGAAGTGTGATAAGGTTTTTCTCAACTCTTTCGTAAGACGTAGAAATGCTTGCCTAAGGCTTCGTAAACTATAAAATATTCTTTACATACTAACCGTCGGTTCAGTTTAACCATTGAGACAGTATGTTATGCTGTCAGATTTCTTTAGCATCTTAAACAAGTAAAAACGTGGCAGAAAGGGCACCGTTAAATACCCTGCGCCATTTCGCTTAATACAGTTATTTATATAATGTTTTGTCGAAATAAGATGTTATATGAGAAGTGGTTTCATTCGAACCATTTTCAATGGTTCTCACGGTTCGTCCATGGGTCAAAACAAATTCCATAAAAACTCATTGTGAACTGCAGGTTGCACGCAAGATAGACGGACGGATGGACAGACAAGCTTAGACAAAGCTTACTTCAGAAAGTGATTTCGAGTCTATCTTAAGTTCTTCTGGGTGTTGCACACATCGGCATTAACTTAATATATCCTTGTACCGCAGATGGTGTGTGATATAAAAATTAGGCTAAGCAAAGGCTTAGGTTTAGTCTCTAGGTACTTAAATCAGCCGCGAGCTTTAAGCTTACAAGGTGGTAGGATATTTCTTTATATATCGTGCTACACAACTGAAAGAAACTGCATTTTTAAGAAGTTATCTTACGCCTATTGTCTATATTCTGCAGCATACCATAATTAGAAAAAAACTTGTATTAAACTTGCAATTAATAGAGTGAACCGAGAAATCCATGCTTCATCATACGTGGAAGAAAACGACAGCTAAGATTTGCCTTAAATCGACTACAACTCTTAATGGATCTTCGCTGAAACAAATTCTGTCTTTTACGCTTTATTTTTTCAAACACCATGTTTTCCAATCTACCTACAAATGTTATCTCAACTAAAAATATTCAAATTGATTGCAAATTATACAAAACCGTTCAAGTGTGTGTGCCTATATTTCTATAAATAAATGAATGCATGCAGCTATTACTATCTACATGCGTTTACGGAGTGTGTGTGCTTTAAAATCGAACTCGCTTTCTTTTACTGCTTAGTTCGTTCATCGATTCGCTACAAAAATAATTTCAAATTTTATAACAATAACTGTTACTTCGTTCATTCGTTTTTTTTTTTGTTGGTTTATGTGCTTTTGCACTATTTTTTTTTTTTTTTTTCTTTTGCTCCTACGTTCCACATGCTTGATTGCATTGTATATTTACGTACACTAGTACACTTGCATACATATTGAGTTTGACACTTACCATTGCACATATTTAGATTCAAGAATCTGTTGTCAACTCTTAAAGTAATTGACATTTTGCAATGTGCTGGTGCTGTTTTTGTTCCTGATGGTGTTCTCGTCGCTGTTGATTTAATGAAATTGAAATTTCAATTTGATAAAATGATGCACGTTGAGAAAAATTAATAACATTCAGTTACCAATGTTGGCGTAGATGCTTAGATGCAAATACATACATACATACATGCATTTTCTATACTATGAGAAAAATGCAATACTTTGTCTGTCTTTTCAAATCTAGTCACTTTTCTATAAAATATACATAAAGCTCGAGCATTTTGATGTTTTGTCATGTTTTCTTGAAAACATCTCTCAATTATCGTTAATTGAATGACTTCGGTTATGCTAAAGTTACTTTTGTGAAGTCGAAATTATTTTACAGATGTATGTATGTAGTGAACAAGGAAATGCAGTTTTTCTGCTTTAAATGTAATTTCAGTTAAGTCTTTTGGTACATGCAGCGCAACTTACACTTTAAAAAGGATACAAATTTCTTACAGTTATTGAGCAGGCGACACACTAAAGATTTTAAGAAAAGAAAAAAGTAGCCCCATATGAGTTAACCTAAAAAGTAAACGTAAATTTTCCTTAAAAAATATTATTAATGACGAGAGAGCAACATGTGATTTCTGTAGTTCAATATACAAAAAGATATTGCGCCATAAAAGCGTATTGCTATTTATGGAAACTATAGTACTATGGGTACACTTGGTCGAAAGAAACACTAAAACTATGATTCAGGAATTTACGTCCAAATAATTTCGTTGTTCTGGGCCTTGCATTGGTCGATCGATTACTAAAAGAACTAATGATATGCTTAAGTTGGATTTATAATAAGGGCATTAGTACGCATTAGCAAATGCCCAAACGGACATCGGCTCCAAAACGAGAAGTGGATGTTATATGAGCAAATCTTAAACACATTTGCTAGGTCAGGTAACGTCGACTATTAAACACCCTACAAAAATGTTCCTATTACAATTCTTCGCCTCTTTGCATTAAAAAAAAAAAAGGAGATATATATATATATGTTGACAATTAGTAAGGGCCTGGAGACCGTTGACCGCATACGGCGAACGATTCGGCAAAGAAGCCATATTCAGCACGGAGTAGTTTGGCCGGTGTTTTACTTATGTAGAGGAATATCTTGGACAAGCCTCCCAAACAGATAAATGACTAGGATTACTCTACATCGCCACTTTTACCATTTACTTGTTCTGGCACACCGCAAAATACGCTATTATAAGGAAAAGATTAACAATTAGTGCGCGGAAAGCACTTTGTTTATTACATATATTTTACCAAAATTGTTAAAAAAATTTTTTTTTCGAGTGTTTTATAATTTTACTTTTAATTAATATTCTTTCTGACTGACTCTTCGCTCCCAAAAACAAAGGTTGCATTTTAAACAATGTTTAAGGCTTTGCACGCCCAAGTCGACAACGTGTCGACATTATTTTTCCCCCATCAACTCCGGTGTCGACATTACATTATTTGCGGAAGATAAAAAAAGAAGAGTTAGGAATTCAAAAGGATTATTCTTCATACCGACACATTAGGAACCTATGTCTAATCAAAGGTTTAAATCACTTGTTCGGCTTTTCAAACTTAAAAATTGTTGTCCATAAAATTTCGTTCATTAAAGTCTTGTAAATATAACTAAAAGCATATTGCATTTCAGTTACGTAGGAAAATTCGTGGAAAAAAACCTTTATGATCTGGTCAGTGAGCATATTTGTGAAGCTCAGTGTACTTGTGATGCCAGGCAACAATGTTTATAAAGCGGATTGTTTCGTTTCTTCGAAACGTATGGAATATTTAATGTGAACTTTGCACACTTGTAACAATATTTCCCTTAATTGCCGTTTATATAGAACGCGATGATATCATGTATTAAATTACGTTAAGGCGAATTACTTTAATGAACGTTGCTAACGACAACATCATTAGTTTTCTTATTTCGTAATTAACTTAAGAGCATGGAAAAGTGTGTTAACGAAATATGTTAAAACAACAATTATTACTGTAAGGAAGAGGAGAATCAATCTATCATGCAAACCAATTGTGCTTTTAATTTTGTTTAAAAATTTTATTGCTGTAATGTTCTAAAAGGTAGATTACACCGCGTTGTAGGGAAAAACTAAAGTTCAGTATTATTTACTACCAGGAAAGGAAAGGAAGCAAAACTGTATCACATTTAGTTGAATCGCGCAAACTTTTGTAAGCTAATAGATTATTTCTCCTTTTTTTGGCTTAGCTGTAGTTTGAACATAAAATTACATAAATAGACATCAGACGGACTGAAGGACACACAAACCTAGATAGATATAAAAAAAGGTGGATCTATCTTAAGGCCTTCCCGGTGTTACATACGTCCATAAAAATTTAACATACCCACAAGTACCACAAGTGTTGTAGGGTATAACACGTTTATTTTTATAAATAGTTTATTTTTCTTTTTTTTGGCTTACCTGTAGTTTGAACACAAAATTACATAAGCAGACATCAGACGGACAGAAGGACACACAAACCTAGATAGGTATAAAAAAAGGTGGGTCTATCTTAAGGTCTTCCTGGTGTTACATACGTCCGTACAAATTTAACATACCCACAAGTACCGCAAGTGTTGTAGGGTATAAAACGTATAGCAATGCGCGTTGAATTGTAAAAAGTATAAAGTGTTCATACCCCTCGACCAACATGAACAATAGAGAATGATTTTCCACATTGACCGCTGCAGCGATAACACTCTTTAAAAATCAAATGCTAATTTTACAAATTGACGTTGATTTAAACATACAATGTTTTTTTGTGTTTTTGGGAATAATCTGGCAAAAGCCGTCACGTCATCGTCAAAACAACATTTCATTGTTGATACAACATATATGAATAGCTAAAAGTGAGACAGGAAAAATATCATGTTCGTTATATGTCTGCGTTGTTGTATGAAGGATTAAAGGCGAAAATATTGGAAGCATTAATATGCAAGAGGATCGGCAGTTTAAAGTTCAATTTGTTTTAACACTCCTGCCGTCTTCTTTTGCTTCTGATAGTAGGAGAAGTTTCTTTTATAGTAAATGTAAGCACATTACATAATAAGTTGCACTGTAAGTGCTTTTCATATGTTAGTCAAGAGAATAACGTAGTTATTTCAATCGCAACCTCAACTCCTTTAGCCTGGCGGACAATCCACTTAAACTGAAGTAAAAGATCTTTGAAGTCACGGAACAGATTGCCCACAAAAAGATGCCACACTTTTGATATATCTCTTGTGTCTTGTTTTTCATGTTAACTTAACTCTAAGATTATCTATTACACAATCAAATGACCTGCGGTTATCCATCAGCCTGACTGTTAGGTTAAAAATTTATTGAAAAATGAAGGGAAAATATTGAATTTTTAATGCCATTAAAAAAAGCAAAAACTCGGATACAAACGCTTTTTGTTGACGGTTAAGCAAAAGCGCAACCGAATTCTACGATATTTTCAGATAACTTAATACTGTAACCGAAAAGAGATAAGACGAATCTTCAAGTCAGACCGCGCGGGTATATAGATTGCCCGAAATGTGTTTTTTTCTTTAAAGTGACAGACAAGTTGTATGTCAAATTTCACATCATAAGCGTCATTAGTGTTTCAGCTGCGCTTGATTTTGTGCGACACAAAAAGTATGTTTCCCGATTTTGTCAACCTGTGATCTTGTTAAGCGAAAAAGTTCCATTAAATGTTATTTACGAAATGAAATGGGATGGAACTTGTATCCGGGCATATGATCCGAAAATAGCTGATCACTTGTACGAATGTCGCGGAAAAGGTGAGCCAAGGCGATGTCAACAATTCTCTTCGATTATTATATGTTGTATACTATGAATTCCCTCCGTCGGGCCAAACTCCTGACAAGGAATATTATTTGAGGTAGAGGGCTGCTTTTGAAGGCAACAAAGCTAGCTTTGGAATAATGAATAAATGTAAAAAAGGAAAACTTAAATTGTTTTTATTTTTTCGACACAATACTTAGTATAGTGCAGAAAATATAATTATGGTTAGATATATATATATATAGATATATAGATATTAAAGCTAAGTCTTTATTCATTTGTGTGTCATGCGTAAACGATAACCCACACACACGTACATTATAGTTTGTTTGTTTGACAAACTACACTAAATAATAATAAAACGCTTACAATAAACTATGTCACAATATACATATTTATGAACACACAGGCACACCTATATATGTATATATAAATTTATAAAAATTAATTTACAAAAATATGCATACGCATGTAAATACGCATATGGGCGTGTGAAAAGTAATTTTTACAATATTAATGCTTCACATAAATTGCATCAGAATTTCTGGTCGAAAAGGGGCGCTACCGAAAAGCTTTAGTATATTAAATTTGACATTTGCAATAGTCGATAAGAAAAAAGAAATTATTTTTTTGGCCGTACGTTTGTCCGTCCGTCTGTCAACGTCGTGGTTAAGAATTAAATTTTAAAATTTCCAAAAATAGTTTCATGAAAGTGGTCCTAAAATAACGACGGTGTGTTTTCACAACTCTCACTATAAGTTTTCCTCTATACTCTACAATCGGTAAGCAATTGACTTGAAATATGGTAGAGAAACGTGAAAATATCGGGTATAAAAATTGTTAGATAATAGATGACCAAAGTTCGCCAGTTTTATAACATCATTTCGTTTTTTTTTATTTTTTTTTTTTTTATACAGCATTGATGTATTGGCGTTTACTAGATAATGAGACATAGGAAAAGCAAAGAGTGAATGCCGTTATTTTTCCTTTGCACTGATTCATTAAAATTGTGGTTTTAAAATCTATATTAAAATGGAATTAAGAGAAAGCTTCATTAAATTGTACACATGAAATTGACATCATTTTTATATAAATATTAAAATAGGCAACGGACGCGCAAAAAGATTAATTTTAAAATTAAAGTGTTTAAAAAAATTTTTCATAAAAATTTTATACAAATTAATTTTATTGTGTAAATAAACAAAGTGAAAAGTGTTCACAAAGATTACCCTACAATTCAATCAATTTCCTAAACATTTAGATAAAGTGACCGATGATTTAAAATTAGCTTTTAATCGAAATTTAACAATCGTGGGCATGGACACGATTGCTTAGGATGTTGCCTGGTCCGTCTTCTTCGATTCATTTTTAGCTTTTTTATTGACTTTTCTTGAGCAAAGCACATCCTTTGTGCTAACTGAGAAAACATCTGAGCCCTGAATAACAAGAATTCTTTTTCGGTTCTTATGCAGCAGCTTTTGTCTCTTTCGTAGTAAAACAGGAAATTTTCTTCAGAAATATTATTTCTTGTCACACTGACCAAAAGTTGAAAGGGTTGACGGTCTCTGGGAAAATTTTAGTATTGAAATTTTACGCTTAGTATTGAAAATTTAAAGGTGCACGCTACACGACACTAATTGTCATCTAATGACAAAAAACTTTTAAGACTTTATCGCCAAACCGATATTATTATATATCATATAATACATGTTATTGTTGTAAACACTACATATTACATACAACGCATTACATTACATTACATATTACATGCAGTACATTGTATAGCATACGATTATTAATATTTTTATAATTTACTTAGACTAACGAAATAAATCCCAGGATTGAAAAGTAGGATGAGCACCAGCAACCAAGACTAACGGCGCACACTAACATACATTATAAGGATTATATTATATAATAGAATATATAATATTATGTACGATTGTCTTCCACTGTCCACTTCTCCCGACCAAATAGTTCTTTGATTTAGTGCAATTAATGAAAAATTTCCATTAATGAAATAATTTGTGAATTTTTATTTAATAAATGTTGTAGTTGATAAAATGTCGGACATACTTTACTAGACGCATACTAAATGCATAGACTGAATTATTGCGCTGATAAATACAAAGACATCATTTCATTAGAGTGATAAAATAAATGTTTAATAAAGGTTTATATTAAACCATAAAGTAATTAAATAATAAACGTTTCAATCGCATTAATCAGCTTAACTCCCAATCAATCCAATAGAAAGAATGTTAATCAATATTAAGTCAATGTGCATAAAAGTTTTTCATTACGGATTTCACCCGCGCTTATTAAAATTAATGTAAATTTATTTAATGTTTTTTTTTTTT
>CCAG010010697.1:0-13784 GCA_001077435.1 Glossina morsitans morsitans | reverse complement strand
TTTTTTTCCATGCTTTTTTTATAAAGCTGACTTCGCTTTGTTTGAAACAGTGAGGAGTATTTCCATTGTTTCCACACACAATGCTTCGACATGTAACTCTGATAATTTGATTCGTTTACTTCCCTGCCTTTCCTTAAATTTTTTTCATATGTATATAATTTCTATCAAAAAAGGATTTAAAAGTTTTGCTTTTTATTGGTTTGAGACCATTCCCAATTCTATTGTAAGTACTTCGGTCTGTAGTTCGGTCCGTAGTCAAAGCAAGAGCCTAAATAGCACAGTAGGGTGAAGAATAACATTTCTTTCTTCTTCATTTCAAAGTAATATCCTTTAACCTATATGCCACTATATAAACTATCACACAGTATCATACACAACTCGATTTTGAATAGATTTAGTTCTGTATCTAAAAAAAGTGGATGCGCTTGGATATTCAAAGTAAAAATAGTCAAACCACAGAGAATGCGAACTAATGGCATCGACGATAAAGCTGGATATCCACTGCGGACCTTTTGGAGAAAGTCAGCTGGATGTGCGTTCTAGGTTCTGGTTTACTCCAAGCAGACGACGTCATCACTGAAGAACGTCACAAACAATAATTGATATAATCGTGACAAAAAATTGGTATAATATGCTAAAAGCCATGATATCGTGTGTTTTCAGTATAAAGATATTCGATTTTGATTTCCTTTCCTCCGAATTCAATTTTTATGCTCATCATCGAAGAATGGGTGGTATATTCGGTTTGTCAAAACTTTAGCAACGCCCCGAAGAAAACTGCAGTTACCCCATAAATTGTGTACATTTCTGATAAGCATCAAATTCTGAATCAATTTAACCATATCCGTCTGTACAAGACTGTTATAAACGTTCTCTTGATCGGAGAAATGCAGCAATCGGCTTCAAATTTGGCACAAATATCGGGTGTTCTTACATACAAGTTTCTATTGAAATTGGAACAGATTGGCCAAAGCACACGACCAGGGGAGAGCATAAGCTGAGATCAACTCTGTTTTTAAAAATTAAAAAAAAAATTGTTTTCTGCTCGTAGATCGAACGATAAAAATCGGCATTTATATTCTATAGTTTGACCTGCAGCAACTGTAAAAAGTGAGAAAAACGGCCTCGCCTACCTAATATCATAGAATATTGAAATATCATTCTTTTTTCAAAACGTTTGCAGCACGTAGTAAAAAGCTTCAGAGACGCTATAAGGTATCCGACCGTCCGTCCGTCCCTATGTCTGTTAATTTCTGCGGCAAAAATGGGCATATCTGTGTCACAGACACGATGTAAATTTCCATTTTATTTTCCATAAATAGAAAATGTCAGCCACGCCCATTTTTATTTTTTTTCTTTTTTTGCGTTTTTTATATATATATGTATATAATTTTCTGACTTGTGTTGTGTTCCTTTCAATTTCAATTTTCTTTTCAGATTTTTTTTAAATTCCGTTGAGGGAGAGCAGGATTTATATTTTGCTGTTCGCGATTATATCGTCTTTAAATTTTCGCATTTCGTAATACAACATAATTTTTTGCTTACTTTCCAGTTCTAAATACTAGAATTCACAAAGGCACTGAAACACAGCAATTGACTTGAAATTTCAAAAATCCCACATATTGTCCCGTAAGTGGGATGAAGTAAGAAAAACACCGACGAGTAATATTTAACAAAAGCTTGATGACACCTTAAAGAATTCACATAAAAAATTTAATTTGTGGTTTTGTTTTTTTTTTTTTTCAATTTAGCAAAAAAATGTTCTCAAAATTCTGCAAAATGTTGCGCCATTAAAATGCAGATGAATTGCAGTTTTTGCTGACAATGCTGAATAGTTTCGTTTATCTTAATATTCTATAAAATATTTTCAAAAAAATATTTCCATTTCACAGCAGTGTAATAGTAGTGTGTGTAGTAATTCTAGCAGTCATTGTATTAAAGAAAGAAATGAAACCGTAGAGATATATATGTGTTTTCAGACATTTGGACAAAAACATGAATACTTTAGTGTTTTATTACCCTAATACATACAGATAAGCATACACGTCCTTATAATTCCTTAAAAACCCCTTTTCTACAAAATTTATCAAGAGAAACTTTTGTTTGGCTTCTTTTTTCATGGACACCGCCACAGATTGAATGTATGTTAAGTTTCTTTCGCTTTTTGTGGCACGAACTTGCACCCAAAGTATAGACGGTTTAAAAAATTCAAGCCGTGTGTACACCCTTAGTTATCATATATTGAGAATTCGTTTTTTAAGTTTATATGAAGTTTACCCTAAGGCATCGTTAATATGTGTAAACTAACAGATATATAAAATTTAGGTAATAGGTGTCCAAGATTCGCTTTAAGGCAAATATTGTCTTTTTTTTTTACTATTTTTTTACAACTGTTGCTTTTGTGCTGCTACAATGTATTTAAATTTTACTTGTGTGTTAGTCAAAAAGGACGATGATGACGTGCTTTTCTTGAGTTATTTCATATGCTCGCGCTGTCATACTTTGTTGTTGTTGTCTCTTGTAATATAAATAGTTAGTGAAGTACTGACTTGAAATTTTGTCAATCGAGAAAGTTTTCACATTCACCAACAAAGAGTGCGCGGAGTGTATGCTAATTTGTTTGTTATTTAGTAAATCCCAGTAACAAACTAAGAAAGATGTTTCGAAGTCTCCACGAAGACTGTCTATAAATTTTTGATCAAGAATAAATTTTCATTGTAGTCGACAAGCGTCTATAAAATGGTATCAAAGAGAAACTTTTGAAACTTATATTGCTTTGGAAAATTGCGCCCCGCAATAGTTTCTTCCAGTGAATGTAAAGCAAAGTAAATATATTGGAATACCATACACTTTTTACCCTAATTAAAGAAAGTCCCGACTTTTGAGTATTTCCCCTTGTTTTCTAGTACACCCAATTCTCTTTTTACGCGAATTTTTTTACACGAATTTGAATTAACACGAGTTCAAAAGAAAAAATATCTTTTTTTACACGAATTATTTTGTTTTAACACCATTTTATATTTATGAATTTCAGATATAATTCCCTTTTTCCAGGGAGTAGGAGTTATTTTTTATAAGATATTTAATGAATAAAAATGTGTAAGCACGAAATAAATTAAGTGAACTCTAACAAGAACTTTTTAATATTGTTTACACCTAATTCTCTTTTTACACGAATTTTTTTTACACGTATTTTTTGGAAACATATCTACCGTGTAAAAAGAGAATTATTGCAAACACCTATCATGTTATTGATTACTTCTCTATTAGGTTTACACAGTCCAGAGAATTATTATCAAAAATAACGTTACGGAAGATAACAAATCCATTGAAACCTTATACAACACTTCAGTCAATGAGGTCATAGGTTAGGTTGACATATGCATATCACGAATAATGAACAAGAATCCATATGATTTTTACGATAGATAGTAACCTATATAGGTAGTAAAAACTATCAAACAGAATAGGACAAGACGTCACTAAATTTTCAATTTTAATGATCGCTACTATCTAAAAACCATATTGATTCGTCGATAGCAATTCTACGTCTATATGTCAACTTGCGAACTTATTAGGTAAGTAATATGGTACAACATGAGATGAATTTTGGATATCCATTGCCGCAAAAGCTTATGGGTTTCTTGAGAACATTTAGTCGCTGCGAGTCTTTTTGGCCTTTTTTATGTTATTCGATACTATTGTGCTTCACATTTTTTACATATACAATACAATATTGCAAAGCATTTGCTTCATTTTGGTCGCATCAGCTGGTGGCACTTACTACACTCGTAGTCTAAATTAATTTACATTTCATTATTGGCTGTAAAACGATTAAACACTTTTTCTTTATATTTTCCGTTTTTTAGTAATTGTAAGTGTATTTGTAAGGAAACTATAACTATGTTTGAATCTGATCTGATCGTTTAAAGTAAGAAAACGTGTGCCACGCTTTAACTTTTTCTCACAATTATTGCGTTCATAAGAACTTCAAAAGTCATTTTCCGTAGGGACGGACATAAGTAAATTGAGGAAAGCTTTCACGCTAATGAAAATGGTCTTTCCATTACATAGATTTTGATAACATTTTGTTTTGAAATCATCGTTTTGCGAATTGTTTTCAAATTTTTTAGCAATGAATTTTGTTCCTTTTCAAAACTAATGCCCGGGGCTAGATTAAACGGGAAGTTTTATTGGTTCTTTAGAGAAATAGAAAGATGCACGGATGGACACGGTCAAATGAGGACAAATATAGCGTACATGATTAAATTGCAACAAACGGCAGTTTTTTAAAAACCTGTTCTCGAGTGAATCACGACGGGTTTCATATAAGGAATTTTTCTTTTTTGGCTCAATAGAGCCCATATAACGGCCAGACACACGGACAGAGACGGATAAAGTAATCTTAAGTCTTGTGCTCAGCATTTTATTGCACGAGTGATCAACTAACTGTAACTGAACTGAAGGACACAACAAGTATACTTTCAACTTTCGATGATAGATGTAAAAAACCTTGTCAAACGGATATAGACTCTCCCTCGACGATGAGTACTTAAATACACATGTTGTGCAAAGCTATTCAGATCATATTTATAGTGATATGCAAATATATGCTTACATAAATTTTATGCGAATTGTTGTTTATATGATGTGTTTATGTCGTTACACAATAAATTTATTTAAAGTTTAACAAATGGTGTTCGCATAAAATGTGTTTGTAAAAGAATTTACATATCGTTATATGCGTGCGTGTGTTCAAGTAGAGAGAATATTTAATAAATTTTCATTAACATTTTTTTCTTTGCTTCTTTGTTTTTATTATGTTTAGAAAAATCGCTGGTAACGGTACATTATATTTTCCACCATTTCTATCGCAATATTATCGCACAGATGTTCACGAGACAACGTATCGTTGCCGTGCCACCAACGAAGCTGGCACCATACTAAGTCGAAATGTACGCGTGCAAGCAGGTAAAGTCAAAAAGATATACTAAACTAATAATAAATAAAGATATCACACATACATGCACACACATAACACACACATTACACACAAATACAATATTTAGCGCGATATGAGTTAGCATTTATATGCATTTTTGTTTTTCGATCCAACATTGGATTAAGTTAAAAATATTGAGAATTCTTGAATACCGTAGACAAAGACTAAAACTGCGCTTTTGATTAAAAGTTTTTTTTTCTTTTAAAAACAAAAATTTTTCATTTTCCTTAAAACAGTTTTTATGGTAACGTAATTATCGCGAAAATTTATATTAAATCTTTTGTTTTCCTCTTTGCTAATAAATTATATCGAACAAGAAATTCTTTGTAGCCAAGCAACGAGAGCGAGAGTAAAAAAGAACGTCTTCTATATATTTAGTAAAAAAAAAAAATAAACAACTTCTTTGAAACTAGAAGAACAGTAACTAATAGTTCAGTGAAAAGTAATAGAGAAGAACGAAATTTAATAGCAATTAGCGTTAGATGCAACGAAACATGTTGCGAACGTTGTCTGAAATGTTTCCGACTTAAAAGACAAGCATAAAATATTTCTTTCTTTCCGTGTTTCTTGCGTGAAGATTGCTTCACGGGTGGTTTAATCAGTATAAATCTTCTCTAATATTTCGATGCTTGTTTTATGGAAGGGTCGCCCATGTCAGTCTCCCAAGGTACGCTTGAGTTCCGTCAAATACCTAAAACATTTGATTCGAACCCTTTTTTTGTGGAGGATACTTTTAGGATTTGCAAGCAAATATTTCTCGCTCGGACAAAGATTCGAACTTCCATTCGTACAATTTTGCCCTGCTAGCAATCAACTTGTGATTCGGTGCTCTTGGAGCAATCTGAGCAAACACGACAAACAATGTGCCTCTCATACGTAAATCTTGACTAACGCATTCACTCATGACTAACGAGCTTTCGACGGTTATCGAGCACTATCCAATACTGATACGTACACGTTTGAATTCAGCCAGCGAGACTTCGACCCAAATGATCGTGCAGACGCCGTACCAAGCACTAAATCTATCTTCGATGTATTTAAGTTGCACACACACTGCTTCTTAAATATACACAGCATGCAAAAACATACTCCTTAACGGTTGCTCGTTTCATGTTCAGGTCGGGAACTTTTCAGCTAACGTACGCACATATATTTATATATTAAGAGTTGAAAACGCTTATAAATGTTGTGAAATTATTAGGTATTTGCAAAAATTTTGATCAGCGGCTTCTACAGGTAAACAAATGGGAAATATCAGTGTACATGACGGTTGAATTCGAATGGTTTTGACCTTTCCCTAATATATTCGTTTTCCATTTAATATCAATGATTTATTCAGCGTACGCTGACGATTATCATCGAGCGCTTGAAATTGCATTTTCCACTTTCATTACATTTTTTCGGTTCATTTGAAGAAATCTGCTGCGGAAGCCTATCAAGCACGTTCAGAAGCTAATGGTGATGCTGTTCCATCATATTCCAATTGTCAGTTATGATCTCAACGCTCGTACTGATGTCAATGACAGAGAACGGCCTGGAGAATCAAAAAAAGTTCGAAAAGAGAGAACTGGAAGATTGATTGGACGAAAACCCGGCTCGAATTCTTAAAGAACTTTCGTCCAGCTTAACAGTCAATAAACCAATAGTTTCTAGACGTTTACATGCAATTTTTCTCAATAAATGTTTTTTTTTAAGTGGAAAAATGATCAAAACTTTTGCAAACACCTAATAACTTGCGATACCGATTTGAAGACAAGAGAAAGTGATGTTTCTCTTTATTTGCATGGCTGCTCGGTTATTTGATTCTTACGAGGCCAAAGTAAATAGCATATAATAAAAGGAAAGATTACGTAGAAAACGTTGGAAATCTTATACACAGACACAAAAGTTTTTGCTTTTCCCCATTTTCGATGCAAGCAGGCAAAGAGACTAATATTAAGTGGAAGATTTTTTCCATTAATCGCTGTTTGATTATCAATGATGATCAGCTTTCTACCCAAGAATTACATAATTTGTGTGTATTGTTGTAGTGTTGCGTCATTTCTTACCAGACCAGATAAACAAAAAAAGCTAAATAATAAATAAATCGTTTGCATACTAATTAGTGCTATCTGTTTTGAAAGAGCTGAGTCAAGTCACAAAATCGGTGCAGGAACTTTACGTACCTTTCGTGGAAGTTCAAAATGTCTATTAGCCTATTAAGGCACTATGCACTGCCAAGTTTTGCAATAGAGACGATAAAGCCTTGATTTCTGAGTGCTTTGGATGTTTAGCCGAGAGACAAAAGAACGCTTTACTATTCATATTCATATCCATTTTAGATTCTATTATATGTTTAAGCATTTTGACAAACTTCCTTTTGAATTTTAAGTGAAAAGATATGTAAAGCACTGTGTGACGACATGAAGCAGGGCTTTTCAGAAACAAAGCATTTTGAAAAAGGTGTCATTCCCTTAAACGAAAAAGCAATAACAAATTACACTTCATCTGTCATTATTTGTATATTTAACAAGAAGAAGAAGAATAAAAAAAGGGACGAAGGAAATATTACGTTACAGTTCTTCAAACAAACGTACGTGCTTTCTTAATGGCAAAGGGTATCTGAGTTAAGCCATAGGTTTTGCTATGAGTATCACAATAAAAAGTACAATATAAAGTGTGATGTATGTGAGCCGTAAAGGCTTCATCTAAAAAAAAAAAAGAAGCAAGTTTTTTAATTTAAACTCAGAACGTTTGCAATTTAATTTTCACTAAAGATGTTAAGACAAATTTTAATTTTTTCCACAGCAAATTTTGCAAAGCAAATTTGATTTTGTGTTTTCCTTTTTTTTTCATTTCTTTCCAGTCAAAATTGTTTTAGTTTTTCATTTTTTGATTATAATTTGATTTTTCTTTTATACCCACCTGTGAAGGTTAAGGGTTAAGGATATCTTTGTTTTATGAGAGACTTCGCAACACCGAGAGCACTCCAAGATTCAAAGACGCTATAAAGCATATATAGAATGTAGACATATCTGTCTGTCTGTCCGCGTAAATTTCTGTTGAACACATACTCTCGCTCGCAAACTTCAAATCTATAGAAAGCTTCGGAAGTTCTTGCGCATAAGCTGATATTGAAAATGGACCAAATTGATCGTAGGATACACCTGCAGGATGAAAACCTCTCCGTCTTCTGAATTTTTTCTCCCTGCTTATAAACTAAAACGGATACAACGATAAAAATTTCTACGTCCATTCTATGGGAAAGTGTGAAATATAAAAATTTAATTATTTGTATATACATGGGGGGATGGGGGTATACTCATTTTGTCAAAACGTTTGCAACGCCCAGAAGGAAGCTTTAGAGACCCCACAAGATCCCATATATACTCTTGATCAGTATCAAATTCTGAATCTATTTAAGCCTGTCCGTCCGTCCATCTGTGTAATGCCTGGTATAAACATCCTCCTGGCCGCAAAAAGGAAGCTATGGGCTTCAAATTTGGCACATTATCTGAAACATTAGAAATTCTTGCACACAGGTTGGTATTTTAAAAAGGGCAAATTGGTTGAAGGGCATGCCAAAGTACCACATAAAGTGGGGACACCTCTGTTTTTCCAAAGGGATAAAAATTAGGTTTTTTCGCATTACTCATTACAACTACAGCAGATTCGTCTATATAAAAAATTGAACGTATGTTCTATGGGTGGTGTTGGAATACCTCTAAAAAATGGGAAATCTTCCAAGCCTGCTGAATTTTATACAGAAGCAAGGTTCACTCACTCCATAAACTATATAGAATCTTCATTAGCTTCAAATTCGGAATGCGCCTGAGCCCATCCGTCGCTTCATCTGTCCGTCTGTACATGTGCCCAAGTGTGTAGAATCTATGGTTCTCACATTCGCGAAATTGAAGATATCGCCTACAAAGCTGCACAGAACATACCTACAACGTTCCCCTGCCTGTGCAGCACAAACTGCGAACACCTTTGATTTCCGCATTTTCTGCTTGTTATTCATAGAGCGCAACACATGCAGCATAGAAATTCCCACTTTTATTTTGAAAATAGAAAAAGACAGTCGTCCCCATCTATAGGTCTTTCGCTTTTTCTTATGATCATGATGATGGGTATAAAAGATTGGGTAACGATCGAATATAAATTTGTTGGTTCTTTTCGTTTTTAAGTTCTTGAAATTCATGGATAGTCGTGGATATAAAAAAAATTCGGCAATAGCTGAACATAATTTTCTTATTTTTTTGTTTTTGCATGACATTTAACCATTTTAGTGTTGACCGTAAATACAAACAAACCTCGGAAATGTGTTGCTGATGGTTTGCAATTTTAATACAATTTATAAAATGCAGAGAGAAAACAAAAACAAAAGAAAACCACACGGGTTTAACAAAAAAAACAAAAAATAAATAAATATATAAATAAACAAACAAACAAACAAACAAGTCAAATGATGTAAATGGGGCAATATACGTGTAACCATATTTGCTTTTATGTAGAGACCGATGAAAAAGACCCAGCTTGACACACACTCAACCAAGTATCATTAGAGTAATCAAAGCAATTTTCAACAAATGACTGCGGTCGATGATGTTGACAACTGTATATACTGTCACCTATGATATTTGTCAAAATAACAAAACACAGCAAAATTCAAAAAGAAAAAAAAATCAAACCAACAACGGCACAGCACAGCAATCCTTACACATCATGACGATAAACATCGAAAACGACACCGACAAGAATGTTTAGCACTAGTAGAACGCATACAAAAAAAAACGTCTTTCCTTCCTTCTTCGCTTCTCTCTGTCTTTTTTTTATATACATGTATATACGTGTATATGTATATGGATATTGTTTTTTGTCTCATATAACAATTGTTGTCTGTAATGATTGTTGTCATTTCCTTTGAATGTATTGCACAAACGAACACCACATACGCACACTATAAGAGTGGGCAGAATGGGGGGAGGGGGGGTGGAAAAAAGAGAAAAGATAAGTATGTATAAATAAATGTGAATACTATTTGTGCCTTGAAGGCATGTTGTAAAGTTAAAGCAAAAGTGTTGACAACACTAAAGTGTGCGTTGCCAACAACAAAACAAGTAATCTGCTAAATGGCCAAAGGCTCTTGAGATTGTAACAAATTATATTTTTACTCTTGTTAAAGCAGATTCCCTTCTGTAAGCACAAATGAAAAGCAATTGTCTTTTATGTATAATTGAGAATAATGTTTTGTTTACTGCATATGCCAAATGCATATATATATATATATGCATATATATATATATATGTTAATATATGCACATACATATGTATTCATTATGTACATGTGCGTGTGCTCATTGACCTTATAACATTTACTTATAATTAAATCATGAATTTGAAACGTTACCTGTCAGCTACAACGTATGATCATTCATTCATTCATTCGTTCATTCGTTCGTTCATTCACTCATTCATTCATTATCTCTTTCATAAAGTCATTCATTTGGTTTTCATTTGTGTTTATTATTTTATTACATTTAATAACGTTTTGCCCGCTGTTCTCTGTGCATTTTTCATTTCTTCCTTTTCACACTGCCACTCCTATCTCATAAAATTTGAATTTCATTCTTCGTAAACTTGCACACGTGTAACATGAGGTTACATTTTTCGGTCGCTTATTTCTTTTTCTCGTTTTTGCTTTTTTCAATCGTTTATACGAATGTTGATTTTATGGCATTTCATTTACAAGTGTTTGGGTGTTTGTTGATTCTTTTTTTTTCTTTTTCGTTATTTTTTTGTCATGTTGCTGCTACAGCGTTTATTCCTTACGTAACTTACGTATACTTTTTATTTTTTTTATGTGTACAGGTTTTTTCCATACGATTAAATACAACATTCACTTGTTTTATGCACACGAGTATATTCATCTGGCAGGTGTTTCATATATCGTGCGTGAATAGTTTTTTGCATAAATATTTAAGTTTTTTTTTTCTTTTTTTTTTTTTAAAGCATTTTATTTCTTTTCTCTCATTCGGTAGATATTTGCAGAACATTTTTCAGGGACTGACATTATTATTATTATTACTATTATAGTTTTGTTTATTCTCAACAAGTGTTTCAAACAACAACAAAAAAGAACGAAAGGGTTGCGATGATGTTGAAGGCAAGCGCAACACAAAGTTCACAGTTTTCCTTTGTATATATGTTTGCAGTTATTATAGAGTGTGCATGAACGTGAAACGTGAAAAAACTTTTAGGAACTTTTCATAATATCTTATGATACTCAGTTTTCGTTTAGAAGAACTCATTAAAGTATTCATTAAAACAGTTTTCAAAAAAAAAACAAAAAAAAAGAAAGTAAGATATAAGCTGACTTGAGGTAGAGCTATGCGACACCTAGAACAACTTAAGTTGCACTCGTCTCTTATTATACCAATCGTTTCCAAATCTTTTTAAGCCTTTCTCTTCGTCTAGGTCTGAGTGATATCTGATGTCTGTCCCAGATATTTTAATGAAATTTGGTACAAGGACATAATTTGTACCCGAATTATTGAAAATGGATAGCATTGTTACTATCACTATCTATATAAAGCCCTATTATTAGGAAAAGACTTTAGTCCTTCAATTTATTTCTTTACTTAACTTAATTATGATCATAATAAATGAAAACAATTTTCCATTTTTAATATTTCTCGACAAAAATGGGTAGCAAATAATGTAGTTTGTCATCTTAAATAAAAGCAAAAAATTTGTTTTGGTTGCAGACATTTTTTGAACCCAACCTCCATCAAGAGCAACAAAATGTACGTGTCAGGACTTTTAGGTGAAGATACCCATAGAATAGTAAATTAACAAAGATTTTTACTATATTTAATTGGAAGTATATTTGGACTCTGGACCACATTTAATTTAAAAACACCCATGAAAAATAATCCTTTGTATCGCAATTTGTATATGCTAAGAGGGTAGTTAAAGAATTGTGTTAGAGGAAAGGTAAAGTGTAAGTCGTTTAATAGTCGGTCTAGATGGATTGTAAAACTTTAATTTCTTTTTTAAAATAAATTTCTTTTTTTATATAAATAAAAAGATGATATTTTTTCATCAACTAAGCATTAAAAAATTGCATTTAAGTTGCCTATCGTTAGGCAAACAATATATAAATATATATATAGAGAAGAGCAAATTTCATCAAAGCAAGCGTTAAAGAGTGCTCGTTGTGAAGTACAGACATACAGACGTAGCTTTCCAACTGTGAAATATGCTGTGAAGCACACATCAAAAGACCTTTAAACCCAAATTTCTTTCCGTGGCTGGTGTTGTTTGTCTGGTGTCTGTGACATATCGGTTTTACTTGGACTTGCCAGAAGAAAGTCACCGTTTGCATGACTGTTTACGATCTCGCATTAAACGGAGCAACAGTAGATCGATTTCCCTAAGAATATTTATTAATGGCGTATAAAGTAGCATAGCGTGAATGCACGGCGTACAGTTGTGTTAATGTCGCTACGTTTTGTTTATTTCGATGCTGGAATAATTCTTGGAAGGGTTACAATATTACGAACATAACTGAATGCTCGTTTACCATGTGGGGCACGGTTGAGCTTCTCGGCCTTATGAGTATGCTCGAACATGTAGAATATTTGGAAGTTGGTCAACTTGTAACGCGTGTGTGGATCGGCCCAATAATGCTGCACCGCCGGCCTTAATTTGTTTTCCTTTACACTTCTCGCTTACTCTACTCATTTCAAGCTGATCTTGACCTTTTCTATTTTTCTCTGCGCTATTTCGAGGCTTTGCTTGCTTTGCTTGCTTTGCTTTCTTAAACTCTTACATGCGATTTGTTATTTATTATACATGCATCGTCACTTATCGGAACCATCGTTTCTACCCTAACCACCGCATACATACATTTACTAAATTTCATAATTGAATAATGCCTTCAATTTCGTAACAAACGCTCCACTTTGTACGTTTATTTACCTTACAAATCCTGTTAACTTTATTTGTTATCCGATACATGAAGCAACAAAAAAAAAAAGACAGAAAATAGAATAAAACCAAAGGAGCACAACCGGAAATAACACTTTTGTTTTAAAACTTGCAACACAACTTGCGTTACATTGTATACGTTACACTACACTACACTGCACTGCACTGCACTACACTATGCTATACTATTACGACCATCGTAATAAATGTGCTTTCAATTTGTATTTCTGTTGTTATTGTTGTTAATAATGTTCTTTTATTTTTGTTTTTGTTCTGCGTGGTTTTTTCTTCTTTTTTTTTTTGTTGCTTTTCTCTTTATTGTATTATACAGTAGTGCGACGTCAGTTTCATGTACACGTGGAAAGTACTGAAGTCTTTTTAGGAAATTCAGCGTTGATTAAGTGCGCCATACCGGACTATGTGCGTACATATGTTAAGGTAGCCAGTTGGCAACGTGGTGATGAGATACTATTGCCGGATCTGTCGGATGTGGGTAAGTGTTGTTCTTCTTGTTGTTTTTGATGTTGTGATTGTTTTTTTGTTTTTGTTGTTTTTGTATTAATATTCCGTTGGTTTGTTTTGTATCAACGGTTGTTTATTATGTATACAAAGGTGTGTACACATTTGTATTTGTTTTCTCTATAATGATTGTAAACAGTTTGAAGTTCAAAGAATCTCTCGGCCCCTGCATTTGCATATGTGTCATAGTTTTAACTTCCAACCGCCCCCCCCCCCCGTCCCCCGTCCCCCCCCCTATCAATTTTTTCCTTCTCTGTGCGCGTTTGTTTTTGCTTATATCGCTGAGTTTTAT
>CCAG010010696.1:0-15447 GCA_001077435.1 Glossina morsitans morsitans | reverse complement strand
CTCTCCCCCTTCCGTTCGAGTTTACGTTTATCTATGCAGTTTTACTATTGACTTTAGCGGTAGCTGTTGTGTTTATTTACACACTGTTGTTGTACTGTCTGTATTGGTTGGTCAGTCAATTGGTCGATTTGGCATTGTCTATATTCATTCATTGTTATTGTTGTTATGTTTATTTATGTTTTGCGCATTTTCTTTACTTCCGGTGCGTACAAATGTACATTTCAGAGTTTTATCTACCTTTTCATAGGAAAATAAAATTTGGTTTTCTTTTTCTGTCTGGCGGTATTTGTTAACATTCCACGACGTACATCGCACATGCATATCGTACATTATACATGTATATGTATATATATATATATATATACAGCATGGAATCTATACATGTATGCATAGATATATACATATATATATATATATGTGTGTGTGTTGTCCTCTACAGCTGCATGCACAAATGTTCCTGAAATCTGCATTCATTCTGTTGATAATTTGTTTTCGTTGTAGTGCTTTTCGGGTAAATGCTTGTTGTATCTATATGTGGCTGTGGTTTTTTTCTTTTCTTTTTTTTTTTTAATTTTTTGTTCTTTTTTGGTCTCTACAGTTGACATTTATTGGAAAATGTTTTCATGTTGTCTGCTGTGAAAGTATTCATGTATTTAGTATTTATATTTCGGCTTTTCATGTGCTACCAACACTGTCTGTCCGTCATTCGCTTTACATAAGCATTTTATGTTGTTGGAAATTGTTTACTTTTTTCACTCGTGCGAAGAATTTTCATTTTTTCCCTTCTTTTGGTTGCGTTTTCTTTTGTTCATTTATTTTGATACGTCCATCACCCTATTGCCTCTGACTTCCTTCCATTTAACAATTTGTTAGAGATTAGTTATATTAATGCTTGCACATATGCAGGGGTTTGCGATTTGTTTGTTGGTTATTTTTGTATAGTTTTCATATCAAAAAAAAAAAGAAAAAAAAAAGGTTCGTTTTTCTATTTTTTCATTTTTTTTTTAATTTAATTTTTCAAAAAATACATAAATTTTTTTTTTTTGCTTTTAAATTTAAATAAAAATTGTATTCATTTCTAGCTGGTCGTTATGTTGTTCTCTCGACATCCGGTGATTTGTATGTGCGGTCAGTACGCACTGAGGATAGTTTAGTTAAATATTCTTGTTTAGCCACTAATACGCTTAATGGTGATAGACAACGTAGTGATGCCGTTATGTTGCAAGTAAAAGGTGAAAAAGATAATAATAAAAAAAGGAGGAAAAAAGTATTTTTATATTAATATTCATTACTATCTTTGTATCGTTTGTAAAGAATTAAGTCAAAATCTGGCACCACGTACAACGCAAAAGCCGGTTATGGATATTCACGTGGAACGTGGCAATGATGTACATATGCCTTGCAATATACAAGGAAATCCTTTTCCCATATTTACGTAAGTGTATCGATTTCTTCTTTCTCTGCAAATCAATTTATCATTTAGATCTTGATTATATATATATACATGTATATATTTATATATATATATATTTTGGTAAAATATATTTTGATAAAAAGGAATTAATTAAAAAACTAATTAGAAACTAAAGTAAATTCTTAATTAAGATCTTGATAAAGAAATTTGTTTTCTTATCCGAAATTATGATATACATTTAATTAGTTATCCAATTAAATATGCGCAAATTGTTTACAAACTATAGGTAGGCTTGAGGAACTCATTCCAAATAATTTCATTTATTTATATATCATAGCCTATAACAGCCTAAAAAAGAAGATTCTTTGGCGATTTTTTTTTTTGGATAGAAAAGTGAGAAAATAACGCTATTTGAGGAGGCTATGGACACGTAGGCATATCCTGAAGAATTTAAAAAAAATGTATTTTTGAAAAGTTTCAAAAAATGGGAGTACCCCACACGCTTTGGAGACATCTTTAGCTCATGAACTTTGTGGAAGGCAGCATAACTGATCTAAATGTGAATTAAAAACAAAAGGAAAAAATCATTTCATTTAGATTCTTATACCTAGTGAACCACGTGGGGTTTTTGAAAATATTGATTTTTGTGTAGTTAGCGAGTTTTCTTGAGTGGAAAAGTGCAATTTTCGACCAAAAAAAAGACACTTTTTTTTAAAAAAAAAAAAATGCTTAATTGCTCATGTTGCAGGTTTTGCACAGAGAAGCTCTAGAAAGTGCGTCACCTGCTTAAAAGAATATTAGGTTTACATCACTCCAAAGAGCCCACTCGACAAGGCCGATTTGTTGTTTTGAATTCTTAAGACTTTTCTGATTATGGCGCACTATGCAAGTCTTCACACTACATATAAACTCGCCCGATAATGCGAATGATGGCATGAACTCGAATAGAACGTCGTGATATTGAATTGAATTGACTACCAAATCATTGGAGTGTTCATTTCTAATTGCGCTTGTAGTATTTTCTCAATTGAATTATATTGAGCTAATTAATCATGTCGGCCATTATATTGGAATTGATTATTAAAAGTGATTACATTAATGTTTCTCTATCTATTATTTATGATTACTGCTCTGTTATGACATTAAAATGACATTTTACGGTATGCTCTTAGAGCGAAATACATTAACTATTCTTAATCATTTCTTCCATATAATGACTTATGATAATGACTTTATTCTTATATGTAATGATTTTTTTTATCTCTTTCTCTTGGCATTAAATTACCATTAAGTTAACTTTGAACAAGTCGGAAAATGTTATTCATATAGCAACGAATTTCTGATACCATCTACCATGATGTTGCATAACCTTTTGTTAAACGTGGACGTGGACGTGGACGTGGACGTGTCAGTTGATGACCTGAAATAGTTTCAAGTTCCCATACGTAACTTATGGCAGGTATTATATAAGGTTTGCCCTGATGTATGCAACACCATGAAGGACCTAGGCTGGAACTATCTTTTATTATCACGATTAGTTCAGAAGCATTTGTTGGGGTCGGCTTACGAATTACCTCAGGCAAAAATGACATAATCATTCGTTTGGTTCGGTCGTACAAATGTGAAATTTTACATTCGATATTGAGTACCATCGACTCACACAAGGCAGCTCGATAACGAGAACCGCATATCGACCGTTGAATTGCTGTAAACTATCTGTCTGTGTCGTGCTGTAAAAGCATATCAACTTTTGTTTAAACTAAATGGCATACAGTTTGGCATATTGACACGTTATTGTGGCCAAAGATGAACGTTACTACAAATGGCTTGAGCAGGATCATTATAACGTCGTGTATTGAAAAAGTTAGTTAATTAGTATGAAAAAAGTTTTTCATTTTTAAAAATTCGTAATAAAAAAAAAAAATCTATGAAAAATTGTAAATTAAAAAGCTAGACATGAGCGGGAAAAAAGTGGATGTGATGCGATCATTTTGAGAGCAATCCGTTACATAAGCATTCCAAGAAAGTGCATTTGTATATATGTAATATAAAGCCAACTATGTGCAATCCTTAGCATTTTTTGATCAAAATTTGCGAAAATAATGATTTCAAATATAAATTTACTGTGCGATAAGTTTGGACTACACAGATCTATTTTTTCGAATCGTTACTCATATAAAGAGTGTCACGAATAGCAAGCCTTTAACCTTGGTGCTCTGGCCACAGAGTAGAATACTTGATGTCCTATGACACAGGTAGGTGAAGAATAGTGTTAGGGGCTGCAGTGTAAGGTATTTGGTGGCTGCATTTTCCCAGCTATAACGTGTTAATTTGTTTTATGCATATTTTTTTATTATGTGCACATATATCTCTTTTCTGAAAAATTCTTCTTCAAATCAAATCTTTTGATGTACATACATACATACATACATACAACTAAATACCTGCACATATAAAACTCATCAACTTGACGTAACTATAATCCATCAGTGATTTGTTGAACATAACTCGAATGCTTGCATACTCGTTTAAAAACGCATGTTTACCCCCTGCCCCCGCCCGCACCCCATTAGGGAAATTTATAGCAAAGACAGATGCCTTTCCTCTGTCACGATACGCATACCAAGCATGTGTTTTTAAAGGTACTTTTCTTCTTCTTCTTCTTCTTCGTTTTTTTTTTTTTTTGGTTTTAATACTAATAAGAGTCGAAGAAGAAGAATTGAGAGAGAATCTCTGAAATTCTTCATACTTGTTGTTTAAAGTATATAGACACACTTAAGGTGCAGGTAGTTAGGAGATTGCGCGCCAAAATGTTTGTCTGCGGTTTAAGCGATAATTAATGGGCGCATTAAAAAGCACGATATGAAATGTCTTTATGTTGAATTAATGGCGGTGTTTATTGAATTTTAATAAACTACTTAAAGGCAAGCGAATAAATAAAATTCTCCTTTCCTTTCTCGCTTTGCCTTAGAATGGTTTAGAATAAGGTATCGACCGTTTAAGTGGTCTCGTTATGAAACTACGCTTTGTTGAGTGAGTGCTACAAATAATTTAATTCTTTAGATAGATGGGAAATTTTCTTTAACTTGTTGAAAATTAAATGAGTTTAGATTTATCCCTGAGTGAAAAATAAAAAAAAACTTCTCTTAATTTGATTAACTAACCAAACTTTTGAAATTAGTTTTTTCCATTTAGGTTTTATCGACTGGAAATTCTTTATAATAAATTATCAGATTGAGAAAGTAGTGCATACGGAACGGAAGTAATGAAAGAAGGAAAATGTACTGAATGTGCGTTGGACTGTTAGATTCTTAATTTTCCACTTATAACACAATGCATAGTCAAGTGTAGAATATACTGCCGTCGTCATCATATAGTAGGTAACAGTTTCGAAAATATTCGGTTTCTCTTTTCTGCTTCGCCATCATTTTTCTACGCAGCAGTGCGCTACTAAGAATGGAATTGGAAAACTGAATAGAAGAAATCTTTCTAAAAAAATTTTGGATATGAAAAATCGGTCTTTATGATATAGTCCTTCATACTTTTTAACGTCCCATAGTCTGTAAAAAATGAGACAAAATATCGCATATAGCTCATATCTCTGCCCTTCTCCTATTAATTTAAAAATTAGGAAAAAGCTTTGCGTCTATTTACCACCAAGAGCTTAAAATTCCCTAAAGTATAACTATGGAGTCATGCATTCTTTAAAAGACTCGGCATAAGCTTAGTATAATGTTTTTATAAAGACTTACATCTTGAAAAGAAATTATGGGAAATTATTTAGATCGGGCGGCCGCCATTTTGTTACAATTACGTGTCACATCCAAATCGTCTGATTGAGGCCTAAAAAAGTTCTAAAACGTTTCTCCGAATATGCTAAGAGCGGGAATAAGTTATTCACGAAATTTTCAATAAGGGAAAGTAATGCAAGAGATCTCTTTCAAAGCACTGTTCATTGTAAGTTAGCCCTTTTGACCTCTTCCATATGAATTCCATGTCGAAAGGTCAACGTGCTTCTTGGATATTTCTGAAGATCGTCATAATAATCGAGGGGTTACTCGACTAGAAAATGCGCAAAAATCATGAGCTGAAGCAAGTCTTAAAAAAAGAAAAGCGAGCACTCGTCAATGGATAGGACAAGAAAGAAGTGAGGAGTGATGAGGAAGGGGGTTGACTTCAGCGCTACTAACATTTACCCAATGCCAGGCTTTGTAAGCTAAGTCAAGCCAGAAATTGTTGACTCTACATAGTCATAGTCACAGTCATCCGACTAATCCTCCCCCAAAGGAAATTTCACGAATATTAGACTTCACCGTCAATGTGAATGGTTCGCCTGGCTTGTACTACAGTTTTTTGGACAGGTTCGAATAATCGTAATCCCTATGTAAAGTCTAGCAATATAAATGCAATGCAAAGCCCTTAAGATATACGTTTACATGGAAAAGTCTTCTGTTGCGACATTGCATTAAAGTTACATCTTACCTTGGGAAAGCACAAGAGATTTTTTTACACACTTCTGTTACTAATGAGATTGCATAAGCTTGACGTTTTTTTTTTCTACTTGCCTGCTGTCTTTGGAAACCCTGTAACGCCTACAACTATTAGCTTAATATATTTTTTTTTCAATTTTTTTTTTTTTGCTTTTTTTTTAGGTGGTATCGTGTTTCAGATTCATCAGCTTTATATCCCATACCATCATCACAGCGTATAATACTTTCGCGTACATTGTTGCTTATCAAAAATGCTGACGAACGTGATGCTGGCAAATGGGTAAGTATATGAACTTCTCTGTATATATGCATAAATACGTGTGTGGAAGTAAATGAATCTCAAGCTTGACGACTATATAGTGTAGTACAGTGTAGTAGCAATGTTGACTGACTAACAGAGTTTCTATTAAGTAGGAAGAAAGTTAAATAAGTGGTTGTGTGCGCGTATACACACACACACACACACACACACACACATACATATAGGACAACGTGTTTATGGTGTTGGGGTGTGAGAGGAGGTAGCATATAAAGTGTTTGCCATTACACTTATTGTTGTTGACTGTCGTTAAAGCTCTTGCTGTTACTGCTGCTGCTGGTTCTCCTATTACTACTGCCACTACTACAGCTACAGCTGCTACTACTACTGCAGCTGCTGCTGATTATGACAATATTGTTGATGGTTTGCTTGATGTAGGGAAGAAAGCTACTGTCTCTACAGTTGATTCTGATTCGTGTACCTACCACATAAATGCGGCATGATTCTTTCTTGCCAGACGAACTGTCACGCTAAACAGAATGAAAGAATGAATGATTGAATGAATGAACGTATGAATGAGAGACGCGGACAAGCAGTGAATAGGGGAAAACGAGGGGAACGAGATTGTTCATATCTAAATTGATTTAAATTCAAGTGGATTTTATGACAAGTACAAGTGGCCTCTCTTCATGTGGGGGACGCGCTATACATATACATATACGTTTGTTTGCATTACATACCGTAGTTCGAGGGAGGCTCAAGCGATAATGAAGAACACAATTTAAATTTACATAAAATCACAATTCAATGGCACACGGATTAAACGATTTTCTAGAATTAAAGGTTTAATAAGAAAAAAAAAGAGAAAAAGTAAAAAAGCAAAACGCAAAAAACAAAAAGAAATGAATTTTTTTATTATATTTTTTCTTTCTTTTTCTTTAATTTTACATTCACGCGTAAATCCTTATGTATTATATACATGCATACACATGCATATAGATTTGTCAAGCATCGAATCAATTTGGTGAGCAGCGCGTGGAGATACGGTTATTTGTTAACTCGTATGTGTCGGTGCATATATTACCACAAGTTCAAATTGTTAATTCAGGCGGAATAGCAATTTTCAATTGTTCCACAACGGGTTCGGCAATCGATAATATCGAGTGGCTGCATAACGGCAAACCATTGCAGGAGGATAATGCATTAACTACCGGCAGAGATAAGTAAGTAACCATCTATTCCTACCTACCTCTATATGTCTAAAACTACAAAAAAAACAACAAAATTTTGCTAGTAATACTAGTCACGTAGGTATGTATCTGTAAAAGCGTTTGCTCGAATCGTTTGTAGTCAGTAACATTTAAAATTGTCTTGCAGTCAAGTATATATTTTCCTGCATAAATTGGTTTAATGTTTGTATACGTATCGCATTTATGTATATGTGAATGAATGGCACTGAACTTTTAGTTGAAAACACTAAATAAATTTTTTTTATCCAGTCAATGCTAGGATTTCAATTCGTTAGTCTGCAATTTGTTTAGTTATACAGTGGTTTTTGTTGTTGTTGCTTTTCATACCTACCTTATAAGGTAAGGTTTAGTTTTGTTGTTCTATATGCAAATACTAAATATAACCGATTATTAGATACTGCTCAAAAGATATATTATCGTGATCTTTATGTTTTCGTCTGTCCGTCCTTCCGTTGTCAAATTCACAGGTATTGAGTAAGGGAACGTGCAAACCATCTAATGTACTTTGGAAATGCACTTCGCACATGAAGCTTAGAAATTGTTCGTAAATGACTCTATAAGAGCTTCGAAAGGTAACCACATAAAAGTGAGAATTGTCAATATTTTACAATCTACGACCAGCAGTTATTGAGATAGAATATCTTTCAAATATTAACCATTGAGGGCACAAAAGTATTTCAAGTGTAGTTACCATCCAGTCCAAGTTACACTTCACACGGAGATGAACATTCTAGGAGCAATAGTAATCAAGCTAGAATATCGTACAAACATTAAGCTTTCAGAGAGCGGAAATATGTCAACTTCACTTACCATCAAGTCCAAGCTATTCTTCAAACGAGCGCGGAACCGTTTTCATAGCAAGTAAAGAGAAGAAAATATTAAGTTTTTATTGAAAATTTCCTTACACGTGTTCAGGGGACAATAGAACAACAATTTAGTTAAAGTGTATATTTCTTCCATGTAAGGTATGATTTTTCCCAACGTATATGAGGGACTACTCTAAGAAAGCAAAAATGAAAAACCGCTTATTTACGGGCATGAGTCTACTAAGGGTTTATAAAACTCATATCCAAATTCATTACGAAAATGGTTCCGACCTTTCCGCTTCTTATTCGCAAAAATTCACTATAGAATTGCTTCGTTCGCTTGTTGAAGAAGAACGGCCAGACCTGTCATACCATAATTAATAAGAATTTTGACAAATTGTTATCTGTGTTCTCTCTGGTAACATGAAACCCCTTTTTCCTGCTTTTTATCGCTTGTTGGTAGTAGGGTGAGGAAGTCCACAAACGAGCTTTTGGACCTGAATCTTTATCCATGGGATATGGTATGGTAGTAACGACTCCACATATACTTTAAAAAAAGGATAAAATTACATTAATTTGGGGATCACATAGCATAAGATGCCTACGTTGCCGTAATAGGCTACTTTTGAAACATTATATTTTGGGGCGAAAAAAAGGGAAAGGAAAAACAGAAAAAGCCATTAGTTATGAATATAGTATAGTAGTATATAGTAGTCTTCCAAAATATACTTTTCTCTCTCTCCCTTTATTTTTTACGGCCCATGTAATATGTTATATGTAAATACTCGAAAAATTGAGTTCTATTGTTTTTTTTTTTTTTTAAATACATTTTTTTTCTTTTGTTGTTATTTCTTTTTTTTCGAGCTCGCTTTGTAACTAATATTTTTCGTCTACCCTTTCGGCGCGTAAAGTCTCAATGTGATGCAGTCAATAGTTTTGAGCAGCATAGAATGCACGTTCAATTTTATTTACAAATTGTATTTTATTCCGTTCCGAAAACCGATTTTGTTTTGTTTTTACTTTTTTTATTGTTTTACATTTTTATGAAAAAATTCCGAAAAAATTAACAATTGTCTGCGAGTTTCTATTCAATGTTTTTCAACAAAAGTCCTTCTCTGCACATAAAAGTTATGTCGAAAATCATTTTTAAGCAAACTGACAATTATTTTTAATAATAAATTTGGAAATTCCAATGAAAAGTTGAGGTCATTTAATGACTTTCGTTTGCAAAATAAAGTTGTCTTCAATAAAAATCGTGTTTTCATAGGGTAAGCATGCAGTGTTTACTAAGAACATACGCACTTTTGTACCGATCACTATTTCTATTCGTAACCGAGAACTCGTTATTACTTAAATTTACTAAATTCCTTTTTGCAGTCGTATACGATGAGTATAATCTATCCAAATAAGAAATCTCTTCATTGTTTGATGACTTAATTTGGAAGATTTATTGAAAAGGAATTTTAATAATGCATCTCTGAAACTTGTACTACAACAAAACATTCTGTTAGCGGCGATTAAACTGTAACGATTGAAAATTTCCCTGTTGAAGGTTTTGTGTATGTATTTGCCAAAGATTAAATTGCCGGTTTTATCTATGCCTTCCCCTCAGCCTTGTTTTGCGATTATCCACTGTTTCCTAGATGGTATGTTCGTACCGAAAGACAATGCTTGATCGAAATTCTATAGGCCAACAGGGGCACGCTATTCTAATTCATTCAATCCCAAATTGTTAACATTTCACTTAACTCCTACGGGCATTACCATTACTGCTAGGCCCGAGGTAACCCACGTGGTTTTTATAACATTATTTATTTATAAATCCTGCCGTTTGTTTTAACTCAATTATAACTAGACGATGCCTCCATATAGTCTAACGTTGTGGTTAGTTGGTTTGGTTTTCCTGTCGTGGCCAAAATACTAACAGGACACAGGAAGGAAGACGGAATAATTGCCGTTGTCATTTCGTCGACACCTATGTCCGACATGATCGATGTTGACAATCGGTTTTAATCACCTTCGAAACCGATTGATCTGATAGCCCACCTATTTTCGCGTCATCTTATGATTAATATTTAAATTGTCAAAGAGGTAACTCTAAGGTAACGTTGTGACTAAACTCATTTAATTTGTGAGATAACTAAGATTTGGAAGATAACAACTTAACCTTAACCATCTTTGATCCTCACGAGATTCAATTTCAAAATGAGAAAATGATATCCAAGAACTCGTAAGACAACGTATATCTCAATTATTACTATCCCTCCTAGAGTTTTTTTCATACATTCAACGAGATGTACATCTTGGACTTAATTACTAAAGTGCCTTCACACGATACATCTTCGTTGGGTTGTTCATAATGTGTACTTGACCATATGGTATCTGGGAACCAATAAACGTCTGAAGAAAAATTTGTTCATAATTTGTCTAAAGTTTTTGTACCCATATACGTGGCTTGTATTCTTCTGTTAATCCTTGAATTCACATCTATTATGTATCTGAGACCCCCCTGCGCTATTGTTGATCCGGCGCCTATGCAGAAAAAAATGCCGGTGGACGCTTTCATATGTACTTTGTAAAACCATAACAATTGCGGGGATATCTCTAGGATATAGGAGGATAGGAGAAATCTCTACAGGACACAAGCTTGCAGTATCTTCCCGATTGGCTTTATTCTAAATATATTTCATTAAGAAAGGACTAAAACACATTAGGAATTTCTGCGTGTGGCTTGAAGTGGCTTGAAATTAAATTGAAATCAGATTGAAATTGAACTCGAATTTATTTGATGGAAATTGGATTGAACTGAGAATGAATAGAAAGACATGATATGAGCTTACTTGTATTAACGATCCCAAAGGTGAAAGTAATTCTTCAGGCAAAGATTAGTTTATATGTTTGAAATCGGCAATCATGCGATTGACCAAATGATTGCATTCGGGCTACTTTTATATGTTCGGCTGATCTGAGCGAGCGTCTGGTTTACGTCTCGTTCGCATATGCAAAGAATCTAAAAGAAAAGTAAAATTTTTCTTATTGAATTTTCAAAGCGCAATCAATTATTAGTCACATATTTGTGGTTATCAAGAATTTTGGTTATCAAGAATGCTCTCAAAATAACCGTAAAACAATCGAACGATAATCGCAATCAATAAATTTTAGCTACATTTTCTCAGGCATCATATGATGTTTTGCTTTTTCTTTTAGTTTCTTATTAAAATTCAGTAAAAGCTTCCTTGCCAAGAACGTGTTTTGAAAACTGTAAACTAAAATTTAATCTTTACTTCGGTATACTGGACTGTGAAATGCTAGGCAAGAATTCATTGCAGTCTTTCGCAAAATCTTGGATTCACTGCGGGATCTTTAGCTTTGAGTTAGCACATCGTCAAAACAAGTTGAGAGAACATATATACATAAGCAATTTCCCTTTCCGTGACACAACAGTTAGAGCACAGAGCATAACTTCTCAACTAGTAGTTCCACGGTTTCCCGCTTACTTTCAATGTATTTTTTGCTTTTTCTCATGAGGATGAGCTTTAGGGGATTAAGGAAGGAAGGGAAAGCGCGCCTTAAGCTATAGTAATAAATTTGTGTTTATGTGTGTGTGTGTGTGTGTGTGTTTGTGTCTATAAAAAAAAAAAATTCAAATAATTTCATTTAAAATTATTATTTAAGCCTTTATGCATTCCAAGGCCTGAACTAAAGGCCGTACATAACAAGAGGTAACAAGATGGCAACGTCGGCAAATATTTTAGCAAAAAAAAGAAGTCGATTTTTCTTAAACTCTCATAAATAAAATTCAACAGATGTTATGCTTAGTTTTGCTGGCCATACTCCAGGAAATATTTTTTTTTTTTTTTCAGAAAAAAGAAAGGAATAAAAATTAAAATAACAAATCAAGCGTAAAGTGTTTATGCTTCAATGAATTTATTAGACAAATACAAACATGTACACATACGCAAGAGCAGTATTGTATTTGTATATGAAAATATCGTATGTAAATAAGTTTATACATATGTAGACATTTATGGATAGAAGATATATTGCTTAGTTACGGTTTTTTCTTTTTTCATTTCATTTGATTTTTTGTACGAAGATGTGCAGATTTTGTGTTTTTATGAAAAAAAAAAAAATAAATAAATAAGGATTTACAGTTGAATGGTTATATAAGGGCTTAAAGTTTTCAAAGTTTAGATAAGAAGTTCATTACCTTTTTTTTTTTTTTTTTTGTTGTTGTTGTTCTTTTTAATAGCTTGCACTTCTTATCAAAGGCCTCATTACTAATACAAAACGTAGGACGGGGGGATCGTGGTGTTTATCAATGCTTAGTGGAAAATCATAAATCAAGTGCGCAAGCGATGGCTGAATTGAAATTGGGCGGTAAACGTTTGTTGTTGTTGTTGTTATTCCATTGAAAGCATTTATGTCATTTTGGTTTAAATATATATATATATGCAGATACTGTGCCGGAATTGATTTACACATTCATTGAACAGAACGTACGGCCAGGACCTTTAATATCGTTGAAATGTTCAGCCAGTGGTTCACCGCCGCCACAAGTAAGATGTTTTTCTCTTTTTCTTTTATTGTTTCTTATTTTATTTGATGAAGTTCTTTTTGTATGCAAATTAAGTGATTGTTGTGTGTACCCTTTGATTTTTCTTTGATTTAGTTTTCTTGGTTATTGGATTCTCAGCCAATTATGGATGTTTCGTTGCATCATCGTTTCGCTATTGGTCAGTTTGTTGACATGTCTGGCGATGTGATCAGCCATTTGAATATCTCTCACGTAAGACCGGATGATGGAGGCCTTTATAAATGCATAGCTACTAACTCCATGGGTAGCGTTGAACATTCTGCGCGTTTAAATGTTTATGGTAAGTTGAATGAAACATTTTTTTTCCACTATATGAAGTTACGTATGTTTACATGGCTGAGTAAAATAACAAGGTTGAAGGGTTAAGAACAAATGGTTATATTAAAAAGAGTTGCGAAAACTTTCTTCGACACAATGCACTACAAGCTACGATTCACTTTACTTGTGATAAATATATTGATATTTTTCCATTAATTGCTAACGACACAATGAACAGACCGAAATTACTTTTATCGCGAATGCTCATATCATGTCTTTGATTAACACTTCTACTAAGCTTCAATTAGGAACCCTATTGTGATGTTAGCAAGTGTCGGACATTAAGTTCCTTCAGTGATTTGGTTAAGGCGGGTCCGTTTCTGGTCATATGAAAACTATTTTCGAATTAGTTTTATGGATAAGCTTTGATTTATGAAGCGTATGCATAAAATTTTAATTTCTTATATCAACACTTGTAGCTCTGTGAACTTTAGCGCCACACAGAGGAACTGACATGCATAAATTGAATGAAAATCTTGCAACTATCAAAATCTCTAAACACTCTTCTCGTCCTTAAGACTGCGTGTTTGCATATTAAAAGCTTTCCTTCACGGCTCACAAGTTGAAAATGTTCACACAAGAAATACGTATCAATACGTATCTCGTTATTTCTCATTGAGTTATTCGAACATGTCGTACATCCTTGACTTTTTAATCGGCTTGCATCGCAGTAAGGATTGCCACTATAGCAACTCAATGTCAGACTTAAGTTCATTAGCTTCTATCATACGATTTCCACTAATAGTTCCCCTCATCTCATTTTTATCAGCAATAGCACGATTCTTTTAGTTACAGTAAGTAAATTACGACTTTTATTGTAATGCCTATCCCAGGCGTCGAAATTTTTGTTTTTCCCACATATTCGATTCGTCTGCTTTCATCTTCTCGTTGCAGAAATGTTTTTTCCTCAGACTGAAATCGACAAATTCGTGATATCGGCCCTAACATTCTCATATACTGCAGCCCGCCGGTCATATTTATATTTTCGCGGCGTGAAAAGACGACAATACGATCGTGGCAGCAGAGAGAGCTCTCTTCGCCTTATTTCCGATCCGATTCTTCTGATACTTTTGTTTCAGATGCGAAATGGGTTCATGTTTTGAACATAATTATGACGCAAGGATTTGGTTTTATTTTTTGTGAAACATTGTCGACCACTTGGTTGGAAGGCTTTCATGCCGTCCTTCTCATCGCAAGCTAATGCGACACCTTTCTTGCCCATTAGTTACTCATCTTCAGATTCAGAAATCAATAAAAAATCTACAGTATATTCTAAAATGCTTACCATGAGTAGCTTCGGTTCGATATTAACTTAACACCGTTTTGTGAAGTGCGCTGTCCGCCGTGGCAGCTCCACCCACTTTATACTTTAGTGTTATACAAAAGACGGTGATTTTTCTAGAGGCAAATTCTACTCATATCTGATATTGAATGTATTGAGACTCTCTAAATGAAATGAGACGCTAATTAAGTTCGGGCGTGTAAGAGTCCACAGTATTGATAGAGGTAAAAAAAATACTAAAAAACGCAGCATTTTCAAAGTTCATACTTGAGCTTTCTTATAAGGCTTGTGCTGATGGATCAAGCAAATTTTTTCACACAGCAATCGCTAGATATATGCCAGGTCGGGTATTACTCTCGTGCTTGTTAGTTGAATACTAACTGAACGATTGAAATGCGTTTATAGGTTTTTCAAGTCATCAAATGAAATTTAATTAACGCAAGCACGAACGTTGTGGAAAATTCTTCGATTTGGACCATCTTGTCGACCATTTCCCATATGACGCCTTATTTTGGAAAGTCGTTATATTAACATATTTTGTATTAGGCGAACTAATATAGGGCTTTTTAATGGTAGGCCGTGGCCAACTATAGTGTTTGTACACTGACTCAATTTGAATCAATCGCGATCGGTTTACCTTTAAAAATCCTGTAATGGCTTATTCTTCATAAATATATACATTTTCGTCTTTATATTCAAAACTTACCATATTTTACCGGAAGATAACCGTTTCTAAATGACATTAAGGGGAAAATAAATACGTTATGAAGATTTGGTCCTTAAGCGCACCACTGCTTTTTATTCTTCTCTATTTATTTTTGCATTATAAAGTTTCAGCAAAAAACAAAGCAATGAATTCTTTCATTATTTACTATAATAAACAAAGGAGAGAAGAAAAAGTTAAAAAACATATATTAAAATTTTCGCCTGCTTTCCTCTCAAAGTGAAAAACAATGTACAAAAAAGAAAAAAATCTATGAAAAAAAAAAAAAAAATAGAGGACAAAATGAGAAAAAAGAATAAAAAAAAAA
>CCAG010010695.1:0-11131 GCA_001077435.1 Glossina morsitans morsitans | reverse complement strand
CTCGATGCATATAGCTATCGTTTGTGTTAGGGCAGCATTAAAATCAAAATCATGTTTACTGAACATGTTTAGTTTATATAAATCTACATACGTACATATTCACTTACAGATAAACTCTTTTTGTGGTTGCTGTTATTGCTACAGCTTTGTGGAAATATCACTGTTTTTTACAAATTTTAAATAGCAATAAGTGTCGTAGTAAATATTTAATATCCTTTTTACAAAAAAAAAAAAAAAATGTCGTAAAAAAAAGGAAAAACCAATAAGCGGTAACTGTAATGAGATTGGATTGAGGAGAAATGCCAAGAATGAAAAGAATTTTAATCTAAAGCAATAACACTAAAGCTCTACGACTAGCATGAATACATGGGAAACTCTCAAATTTGAGATCGATATATAGAGCAGTATGGAATTTCTAAAGGCTTTAATGTGTCGCTTCGGACCTAGTTAGTTTTCCGAGTCGTAAGGGAACGACCATTACGTACGTCACTTTACTAACTATTCCATAATTGCAAAAACTAAATTTGGAGCTTTGTACTTTAATTGTAATAAAATGGACATATGGACACATATACGTATAGATCCCTTTATTACGATTGTACGCAAAGGCACATCTATTTTTAGAAATAAACACCGCTACCGATATATATAGATACACAGATGAACGCACAAATGGATCCATACATGGGCGCATAGACGGACGCACACAGCTTTTTCTGTTTATTTTTATAAAAGGGCATATAAATGAATGTACGTGTGGATCATACTATCAAGTGCCTACATAAAGGCAGCGCAAATCGCGGGGAATGTACGCAAAGGCAGATGTATCTATAGATATATATACCGATACAGATGTATACTGAGTTATAGAAGAATACATAGGTGGACTCATAAAGGGGCGCAAAAGCAGACACAAAAATAGGATAATAGGAGAAAGCATGGGCAGGTGCAAATGCGGACGCACAGCTAGACGTACATTGGTTCAGGCACATTTATGACTTGATCTCTGCACTTGAACGTATTTGTAAACGGACAAACTTAGAGATGAATTTACTTATAGATAGACTTGCGGTATAGCAGAACCTTCAACGAAAAGAAAAGCAAGCCATATCATATACATATGTGAAGTAAGTATCGGGATCCTCGTTGCGTTACGATTTGCAAATCGAATTTTCATTTAATGTATGAATAATTTTAATTTATTTCAACTCGCCTTCAGTTATTTTTAAAAATTCTATAAAGCTTAATTTTTTGTACATTTAACCGTTCTTCAAAAGGTCAGAGAAGAAGAAGAACAAAAAAGAAAAAAAACTTTTCCCGTAAAATGTTCAATTTAATTAAAAACCAACATTTCGTAATTAATTAGATTTTCTCAAAAATATTTTCTTACCTTGGGAAATTTATTAAACAAATATAATCAACTATAAAAGTAATATATATGCATATGCATATGCATATACATATATACATATATACATATATGCAAATATTTAAGGGAGTTTATCTTGTTTCATGCATAACACATGTTCAGAATTTTCGTAAGCATTTTTGCCTGTCGATATGTCTTAACATAACAAATGTCATAAGCGTAGAGAAATTGTAAGTTAAACTTGATTTTATTATACAATCATTGTACTCTCCATATGCCTGTGTATAGGTAGTTATAGATGGTATACACTATACTTACGCATATACACATATATATATTCGTAGTTTATATGCTTCCGATGTATAATAAATGTATAGAATATCTTTATATGCACATGTTTATATAATATAATGTAGATATATCTACATATATATGCATATCGATATTTTATATCGGAAAACTAACATTTGTCTAGTTATGGAAATTTTGCATTTTGCAATATATCGGTGCATATATATTATATAATAAATATATACACTATTCTTGCATTTTGTGGCATCGTATTGTTAAATGGCAAACCGACTTCGTTCCGAAATATTCATTACATGCCATAGAGAAAGAACAAAAAAAAAAAAAAATACGAGATTTTAAATAATATACTTTAGGAAAATAGTTTGATTTTCGTAGCTTTTGGAAATTTTTTATTAAAAGAATAGATAATTAAATATTGTGGAAACAAATGTTTCTTTAAGATATTCATACCTAAATCTGAAGCAATATTTCAATGCAGAATTATTATTTATTTATGAGGCGTACTGAAGATGCATTTTGTTCTTTTCTACCATCTCGAGGAAAGTATAGCGGGTTAGGAGCATAGTTTTAATTCGATTCCTATTACATATATTTACATGTGCCTGCCTATCGTGCTCGACGGAGAGGGAGAATAAGACAGAGGAAGAGTGAATGAGTCAGAGAGAGTGAGTGAGAGGGAGGGAGGGAGAGAACGAGAACCTTTATTATACCCGACATCACTTACAGAGTAAGCACGTATTAAGTTTGTGCGGATGTGCGCAATACGCGGAAGGAGTTAAGATGAATCCGCCTTATTTTATACGATATATATAATGATTCAGAAGAATTTTCTGAGACGATTTAAGCTTGTCTGTCCATCTGTCCGTCTTATGTTCTTGTGTTCAACTTAGTCGCAATATTAGAGATATTTTAATGAAACATATTTTTGATTAGGAACGAACGTAATTTCAATAGTAATTTCAAACATTTCTTTCTGCTATCGAAATATTAATAAATCCTATGAAGAGATTTAATTTGAATTTATTATAAACTTTGCTTGTAAACTGTGCTTATTTACTTAATTATTTATTTATAGTTCAATTCATTTATGCGTACAATAAAGAACTTGAAATGAAAAGAGATTTCAAATATTGAAGAAAAAAAAAAAAAAGTAACAATTAAGAAGCGCAACGTCGACCTTTACATACCCTACAACCATTTCACCCCCCTACACTTGTTTTGATAATAATGTACGAAAAAGTCCACATTATTTTCATGCAAAGCCACAATTACTATGGGAGCCCGCATATTGAAAGATTAGAGTTTCTCTACATATAAGAGTTTGCCTTTTGTAATACCCCGCCTATATATGTCCGAAAACGTAAAGGTGTGTGATCCAAATTCCTTACTGATAGGTTTTTTGCTCAGTCGCTATTATGAATTAATTTTCATCGTAAAATATTAAAAATAAGCCTTTTAGACCTTTTTGGGCATATGGGGGTTTATGTTTTATGAGAATCTTTATATGCGCTGGTATCCAAAAAATAGACCTACGCGATCCAAATTCGGTAAGATAGATTTCTTTGTCAATGTACTATTTTGAGCTACTAATTTTCACCAGGAAATATTGGAAATTGGACCTCTTTACCATATAAACCTTCCATTTCCATAGAAACGGTGATATGAGAGCGTGTTAAAAAGATTTCCCCACCTGCACCAAAGTTTTTCCACCAATTTGGAATGCCGAAAGACTACTATTTATCCACTTTTGTCGGGAAATTTTGAAAGTTACATGTTTCGTCGGCGAAAGTCCTTATATGGAGAGTCGCTGCAAAAGTGAACCGACCCGAATCATTTTCAAGGGCGTTCGTTTTTGCCCCTAAGTACATTGTTGAACGAAATTTCATCAAAATATCTCAAAACTTGCCACCTGCAGCTTGAACATAAAAATACAAGGACAGACATCAGACGGACAGACAGACAGGCTTAGGCAGATTTAGAAAATGATTTCGAATCGATCAGTATAATAAAGGGTGGGTCTATTTTAAGCACTTTTGGATGTTACATACGTCCTCACTAACGGTACCGCAAGTGTTGTAGGGTATAAAAATATAAAGAATCTTTTATGCCGTTATTGTAGCAAAGACAAAAAGAAAGAAAAAGATGTGCGTTCTCATAACACTGGTTGGGCATGGATTATGTTTTCTATTTTTTATATTTGAATTTCACATGTTGTACGTATCGTAGTTTATTGAGTAACGAGCAAAAACCACGGAAAGCAAAGGTGTTTTCAGTTTTGGTTGTGTAGACGTATGGGCGGGCCCTTTGCCCTTTGCCTGTAGACGATATCTTCGTTTTTACGAACGTGGACATGTTTTCCACAGATGCTATGCACTATGGACAGACGGACAGGCTTAGATGCATTCCGAATATGAAACTGGCCAAGAATTTGTATACCTTATGGGATTTTTGAAGCTTACTTCTGAGCGTTATAAAGATATTGAAAAAAAAAAATTAAATGCATGCTTAAATCGGCCCAAAATTTGATGCTTTAAAGGGTCTCTAAAACTTCCTTCTGTGGACATTCCTTGCAAATGTTTTGACAAAATGAACATATCGCTTATCGTGCTGTGATGCATATAAAAATTATAAAATTTATTTCGATTTTAATTGTTTATTTGTGTGTGGGCGTGTGCGTGTGTGTGTGCAAATTAAATAAATGCCCTTTAATTGAAAATAGTGCACATAATAAACGCAAGTAATTATAAAATTGCAGTACATTTTTTAAGTCCAATTGATTACGAATGAATTATTTGTGATAAGAAAATACCCGCCAACACACACACACGCATATATATATATGGCTATTTTTGTTATTATGATTTTACAAAAAGTTGACAAGAAAGCAATTTCGGAAAATGTCAGTGAATTTGTTTTTTACGTTCAAAAAAGAAGAGGACAAAAAAATCAATGAAATTACTTTCTTTCCAAACCAATAAAAAAAAAAAAGCAAGCATACTCTCATTATGTATGTATTCTATGATTTTTTATATTCAAATTAGAATTATTGGATTTTTTACTTTCATAAAAGGCCGCGGCCGCATGGAAAAAAGAGAAGCATTGCGAGAATGCAAATGCCTGATGCATACATATTCATATATAATTTGAATTCGATGAAAGTTTATGATAATTAAAATGGAAAAAGGAAAAAATGAAAAATAACGGTATTTTATATATAGTACCGTACACATTTAACTATTTACTATCGGACATTGTGATCGATCGAATATAAATAATTAGACGCATATGTGCATATATACATACATACATACATTTTATGATATATGCACGCACCATATGATGCATACAATGTTCATGCGATTATAATGAACATGCATTGCATTAATGCATTGCATAATTTTCCTATGTATGCATAAAATTATGTGCGTGTGCATCTACTTCTCATTTTTTTTCTGCCTTTTTTTTTTATTCTTTTGGTTTTTCGCAGGCATATGCAAATGGGTAAGCATTAGTGCATAAATACGATGCGTAGTGGGTTCTATATGCATACATGCTTATGCAGAAGAAGGCTTGGCGTTTTTATGCTTGCTATTGTTTTTGCGTTGTTCTGCGAATGTATCGCTCTCTCTCTGTCTCTTTCGCTCTCTCTCTCTCCTACTGTTATGGTCTACGCTTTGAGCCTATTATGTGTGCTGTCATTTATGCAAATTGCTTGTGTCAGACATGAAATCCAATGTGGCGCTCTAATGTGATTGCGTCATTGCTTCAACGAGATACAGAGGACCTCCGAAATGAGCAAAAGCTTACCGGGATATGCATATGAATGAATGAATGAATGAATGAATGAGTGTTCAACATAACCGCATATACAGTTTCATATTAAAACTTTATAACCGGATTCTCTTTCAAAATCTGTCTGCGTTTGTAAGCGATTTATGGTGTGCTTTAGAGCTAAAAGGATTTTTGAGTTTATTTGCAATTAATTTACGTAATATTTTCTTATTTTCATTTTTCGAAAACAAAATGTCAAAACGCCAAATAATTTTGCATATAGTAGTTTTAACTTACATTCATTCAATATTTAAGCTCATTAAGCCTATCATTTTCTCTATCTATCTATCTATCTATCTATCTATCTATCTATCTAACTCTCTGTCCCGCTCTGTTTGCTCTTTTATATTATAGGTCCTCCGTATGTGCGAGCTATCGGTCCTTTGAAAGCAGTTGCCGGTGTAGATGTTACCGTCCATTGCCCATTTTCCGGCTATCCTATTGAACAAATTAGATGGGAGAAAGGACATCATGAACTAACATCAAGTAAGCGACAAATCGTTTTATATTCTTTTATCACTCAGTTTAACTCTCACATATATGTCGAAAAACATTTACATACATTTACACTCTTCCATGCACTGCGATGTAATTCCATTTGTTTTTTTTTCTTTTTTTTTTTTTTTTACTTAATTTCATTTTTTTTACTCTGTTACATACATTCAGACTCTCATTATTCTTTGGCACCTGTACAGCAGGGCGGCTATATTGTTATCAAAAACGTTGAACCAACTCGAGATCAGGGCATGTATACGTGTATTGTAAAAAGTCGTGCTGGCGAAGAGGCTCGTCGTGACATGCAATTGAATGTTAACAGTAAGTACTTTTTTTTTTTTTCATTTTTTCCTCTATGCATTGTGATGTTGTTGATGAATTGATTGAAAGCCCATCCGTACATACATTTTCCGTATGTGTTTTGAATGATGATGTATGAGATATCGTAGGACATTGATTGTGTTTTAGAATTTGCAATAAATTTAAAACGATTGTTGAATATACGGTTTACTGCATAAGTCTGTAACAGCGAGATGCGTTCAGGGCAATACCAACCAGTTAAATAGTGGAAGTTACAGCAACCGTTATCTCAGACCAGTCATTTATTCAAGAAACGTAAATACGTTATGATTTTATTTAATACCGGTACGTTTTCTTTGATTCGGTCGTTGAGGATAAGATTGCACTTTTCTCTTTCCTTTCTTATCACAACTTAAAACGAATCTTAGCACTAATAGTGCGCAGGTTGGCGATTAAATATCGGGGAGAATACTCTAGAACTCGTGGCTTTTTGAAGAATCCACTTAACCTTAATTCCACCGACCAACATTACTGCACCATTAAGTAAGTAAGTAAAACGTAGATACTTAACTCACCACAGTGTCGGCTTGGAAGTTGCATTCCCCGTTAGATGGTTCCGGATCGAATGCGCAATTATACAATCCGGCAATTGCTTTTTTAAATCGTCATTGTAAGCGTAAAATGCAAATCTTTCGAACCACCTTCAGTAGCGTTCGTCTTTAGGTCAAAACACGTCAGCGTGCCAAATTTCATCAAAATATCTCAAAAATAGGGACTTGTAGATAAAAAACAAAAAACATGGGCACAGATATCAGACAGACAGACAAGCTTAGCACGATTCAGAAAAATGTTCTGAATTGATCAGCGTTATAAAAGGTGAGTCTAGCTTCAGCCCTTCTGGATGTTACATACGTCCGGACGAATTTAATATACCCTGTAGTACCAGTGAGTGTAGAGTATAAAAATTAAAATTCAATGTTGCATTTACTTCAACAAATTCTCTAAATCTAAACACAATTGTTATTCGAGCCAATCAGAAATAACTTATGCACATTAAATCTTTCACTTGTTGTGCTTCCAAATAATATCGCATATAAATAATGTTTATTTGTGAAAAGCGAAATAAATTGATAATAAAGGCAACATCAAGGATTAGGAAGATTTAACATCATAACGCTTAGTGAGTTGAATCTTCTTAAGTTTTTTTTTTGATAGCTACAGTTTCTCTTGTGCCAGTACGAATCCGAAACACTTGCAATTAGCTTTTATGAATTGCGAAAGAAAGACTGACCTAACATATTATTTACGGCTGGTAGATATTGCATTTGCTGCAGGTAGTATTGAGAAATAAGCATTTTAAAATGATTCCTTGAGGTCTATTGGTTTTCAAATATACTAAGCGGACACTAATAGCACCCTCCCACGTTTTCATTGAAGCTCTTCTACTGTTACTTGTCTGTTATTTGTCTATTGGATGCTGGAGATATCGACATCTGTGAACTGAATTCATCTACCTAGCTGCCAGTTCATTCTTTCGTCTCTTTTTTATAGTTCTTAAAACTGAGGAATTTGCGAATTGGCATTAAAGCCCACCGATGAAATTTTTTTGTGGGTCTGGTCCGCCAATAAGTTTTCTGCTAAATGTTCTTCGATCTCTCTTAGATGTTTTCAAGACTATTATGTGGCTATAGTTTTAAATATATAAAGCTTATTTTCATATATTTAATCCTATGAGTGACGTTTGTATAGTCGACCTGTGCCGTCCACATGAAAATTTAAAAACTACCCCGACATTTTCGAGTGTTCAGTTCTTGGGAAGATACCTTGAAAAAACTACAGGAAGCTATGTTTTTGATTGTTGTGCGCAACCAAAGAAAGATTTTAGGTCAAAATTAATACTTCCACGTGGAGGAGCAGTTTTTGACAAATATTGAAGGTGCTGTGCTTGATATTTCCACCACTTATACCAGTATGTAATTATGTGCTCGCATAGAAAGAATTTGATAGTAATAGTGATATTCCAAAGTTTGCACTTTTCAACACAAAAGAAGAGACTAAGTGCTTTCAACTAACTGAAGGCTACACATATCCATACATACAAAGAAGTCAATATTAAATTTTAAAATTCTCGACGCCATAATTTTACTGAAATTCTTTCGGTAACTAAATGAACTACATTCACACTTTTGGGTAGTAGTGTGTATATGAAAGGTTCAACAATAATTCGGAAAAATGATTTAGAAACTGGAGAATGTGTGAATATAAGTGACGAGTGTAGGCGAGTAATGATAGAGGCCAACGTGCAAGTGGATGATGAGAATTCTATCCTATTAAACTCAAATTAGTAATGCACCTTAAGCTGAGACTGTTTCAAAGTTTACGACCTAAGCACAGCTAAAGGGTTATTTTGCTTTTTTGATAACCGAAGACGTAAACGAATTTTTTCAAGTTCGAGCTTTCACATAAAAAAAGTAATGATACTTGTCATCTTGCCTTAGGTACTTTGACATTTTAGTGATGCTTAGGTTAATTCTTCTTCCTTTGCCTCTTTCTCCTATTTTGATAAATTGTTTCTTTATAACAGAACCTAATAGTCATAAAAGCATATTTTCCCTTATAAGCACAAAGTTGCCACTAAATTTTTGAGGTTTTCGTTAAGTCTGCTTTTCAAAGTGATGCCCACAGACAATTTCATTTCACTTTCTTTCCTCGGCGTGAATATAATTTTATTTTAATAAATTTCAATTTTTGCAAAGAAAATGTAATAATTTTGCCTTAGGTAAGATGGTTTCATTATACTATCAGTTTATACCTTGCAGTAATAAGTGAAATTTTTAAAAGTTACAGTAAATGAAATTTAAAGTTTTTTTCACTTTTATAGGTCCTCCGGTTATAGAGCCATTTAAATTTCCCAAAAATTTACAAGAAGGCGGCAGAGCACAAATAACATGCGCTGTATCCTCGGGTGATATGCCGATCTATTTCAGTTGGAAAAAAGATGACATGTCGATACCAACCACTCTACAGGTATAATGAAAAAATAAAAAAGTTGCAAAAAATTTTTTACCAACGAAAACATTGTAAAGCTAAATCAAACTTGATGCAAAAAGTTTTCCAAGAGAATATAAATTTTCTAATACCCACACTAGCAAACATCTCTAGTTCCATACATTTTTTGCTATTATCTGTTGTTTTTGCTTCTTTCTTTTGACTTTTTTTCTATTTATTTGCTCGAATATTTTCAATTTTCATAGATTACCGAGAAAAAGGAAGAGTTTTTTTCATTGTTGGTATTCAAGGATATTAGTGCAAAGCATAGTGGCAAATACACCTGCTATGCGAGTAATGCGGCAGCGAAGGTGAACTTTACCGCCGAATTGCAAGTGAGAGGTAAGTAACCATTAGTTTATAAGCGTAGATCCTCATACTTTTCTTGTCTTCCTTCGTTGTATGTATGTGTTCGTATTTAGTTAGTTTTGCAAACAGACCGAAAAATACGAGACAAAATTGTTTTCAAGTTAAATTAACTTGGCTTTAAGAGATTTTTTCTTGGTTATTTGCTAAACTACAGTTATCCGTATATTTTAGTTCATTTATCAAAAGTGTTCGTAACTTTTTATTTTATTACCAATAGCAGACATTATCAAAGTATATATATATATACATGATTATATATATATACATGATGATATATATATATATATACATGATTTTAACCTAAAAAGGATTTAAAAGGTTTTTGGTTTGATTTCATTTTCATCTAATGTACGTATGTGTATTCAGCGAGGGATGGAAATACGGTGCTGTTGTTGTTGAAACGAAATCAATTGCATTGAAATAAAGTCCATGGTAAACTTTCAAAGCCGGTCTGCTATTGTGTTCTGCTTTCTGTATAATTCCGAAAGATTATTTGGTTTATTTTAGCTCTGCTTGAAGAGCATTTTTTTACTTAGTTTTGTTTATACCTCCTACCTAGTTAGATCATGAAAAATACTTCGTTAAATTAGCTGTTATTTACTTATTCTTCTCATTTCTTTTTGTATCGCTGAAAACTTTTTCTAACCTTCTCTGCTTTTAAAATAATTTTTTTATTTATTTATTTGTTTTTATATATTATCCATGTATATATATATTTACATATACATATATATATATATATATATTGTTTTCCTATCGGTCACGTTTAGTTGCGCCACGTTGGTCGTTTGAACCAATGGATACAGCCATCATGCTTGGCAATACAATATCAATAAATTGTGAAGCGGAAGGATATCCAATACCTGCGATTACCTGGTTCAAAGGACAAGGTATGTTTTTCAATTTTATTTTCTTTCGTTTCGTATTTTTAACAATTTTCTTGTATTGATTTTGCGCATTTTTTTTGTTTTTTTTTTTTTCTTGTTTTGCTATCACTAAGAGAATTTTCAATGTAAACATTGAAACGGGGTTCTTTAAATATCCGCATAAAGCTGACAAACGATAGAATGATGCAAGTTTACGTTCACTTATTCATGTTCCAGCTAAACTAGAGGTTTTATTTGTTTTTTTCTTTTTCGACTTTCTCGTAAATATTGTCGAAGAATTTTTTAAAGAAATAAATTTTCAATTTATTTCCTATACTTTTTCATTGGCATCGACATTTCTAAGGGTGATAGACTGAAAAGCCTAATAGGATGCATTTCAATGAAAAGCCTATTGAAAGCCAGTGAAAGAAAGAAACGCTTCTGATCGACGCGAAACCACGAGAGAACTGCAATACTCTCTATTAGAATCAAAGTATTCGGGAATTCGGTTGGTTATCTTGTCAGGGACCGCACGCGATCT
>CCAG010010693.1:0-49761 GCA_001077435.1 Glossina morsitans morsitans | reverse complement strand
AATTTTTCCCATTTTCCCAAAACCGCACACATCAGCTCGTTTAAACAATTATTCAAAATAGCTGAATTGGTGAGCACTTGCACTGAGCAAGCGCAAACATATTCCACTTCTTAAACGGTTTAATACGGAACGGACAAAATATAGTTAATTTTCTGATCGATAGATGCAGTCATCACTAATCAAGAATATATTACATCTGGGCTTTTTAGATGCTACAAATGGACTAATATCATGCGTATCCTTTTTTATGCGTGTTCTGCTGACAGTCCATATATATTTTTTTTGCAAAAACCAAACATGCTTTACAGAATTTGAATTGCGTTCATCTTTAAATCTCAAATGAATTATTTATTAGTTAAGCGCATACTTGAGAAATGAATTGAAATCTCATTTATATGTACATTTATCTAGTGATAGTGTGTGTTGCCTTCAAAGAACCCATAATCGTTCGAATTGTTACATATATATATATATATATAAGTAGAAGATTAATGTTTATGGTCCGCATTTTGCGCTTTGCAACTCGTTGGCAGATACCACCACGTGAATCCTGGAATGGTGAACTCATTGGTTATACCGTCAATTGTACAGAAGAGAAGCAAAATATTAACTACATAAGTGTTGTAAATAATTCATTAAAATCGGTGATAGTAAGCGGTTGGGCCACAACCAAGGCCACCCTAAGAGGTTTACGGAAATACACTAGATATGCGGTCACTGTGCGTGCTTTAAATAGTTTCGGTTCAGGACCCTGGAGTGCGCCAATCTTTGGCACCACAGCTGAGGGTGGTAAGTTCATTTGAAATATGTGTATGTGCACTACTCGGTATGTTTAGATTTATGTAAAGAAATGCTGAAGGAGGCATTTGCTATGCGAACACTTTTTTATTTAATGTCAACAAGCATTAAAAAAAAATGCTTTTAACTTTATACGCCTATAGACTTGTATAAAAGCATGTCCGAGTTTATGTGTGCGATTGCACTTATTTTTTGATTACCTTTTATAGAGTTTTACACATTTATTTATAACGACTGTAGTCGTGTTGTTTTTGTTGCCATTATTATTACTTATAAAATCTAAAAGCAACGCCATCATGTATTAATGTCTTCCTTCACACTAACGTCCTAATTTTTTTATATATTAAAAAAAGGCAGAAAAAAGAAAAATATATAAAATTTATTCGGTTTTCTCTTTCATTCTTTTACAAAACAGTACCTGAGGCAGCGCCGCAACATGTCAACTGTACTGCATTATCATCTCAAAGTCTGAAAATATCCTGGCTGGAGCCACCACTGCAATTCCATGGTGGCATCATACAAGGCTATAAAATTTTATATCGTCCGATTGTGAATCAAAGTGAGTCTGTTTTTATTTCACTTCACTTTTTTTTTTTCAAATTTTATTCATACATATTTTTTAATGCATTTTTCTACACATAACATATATGAGTGCACGTGCCCTCGTCCTCTTTTTTTTTTTTTTTTGTTTTTTATTACATATTATAAAAAAGAAGAAGGAAAAGCAAACAAATACCTAAGCAACTTTAAATTTTCTCTAAGGAAAACTTGTACCTAACGTTCTCAGGTTGTTTGCCCCTTTGCGTTTGCTTTTCGTTTATTCTCCACGAACACATTTGTTTTTGAAACGTGTCTTGAATACCTTTTGCATAAGTCAAAGACTCCTTCAAGAGATTATATATATATATATATATTTGTATTATATATATGTATATATATATATATATATATATATATGTTTAGGTGCATGGGCAATAAGATTTTGTTTATAGATTTCATAAAATATTTACTTCTTTTCAATCTTATCAACGGTGGAAAGCATATTCAAGAAGCTTAAAATATTAAGATTACATCGGAAACAAAATTTTTATGGCAGCTACGCTTTTCTTTAACTACTACTAAGCTTAAATTATACAAATAGACTGAACTCTGATCTCTCCTTATTATATATGCGATGAATAGTTATTAACTTATCAAACCATCGATAGATTGATTTTTGCGTTTCTTTACATTTAAAGAGCAAGAAAGCCAAGCAATTGGGGAGAATGCTGATAATGACAAAAAAAATAGAAAAATACTCCCTAAATAAAAAGACGGAATGCCTTATGTTTATGTCACATTGAGTAAAGTATTTTTATTAGTAGAATCCGTGAGTCTCTTGAAATATTAAAAGCCCAGATAGAGGATTTGTAGATGTATCGAAAGGATTCTTGCGACTTTTTTCATATATGTTTGATTTACCGAAAAATTCACAAATGGTTAAGAGGCAATGAAAAATATTCCACTGTCGCACTCCCATCGCATTCATTTGGCAATAGTTACTTACGACGCTATCTATTTGAGGCTGAATATCACGCATTGAGGGAGACTTAATTATTTGAATGTGGCCGCGGTCAAATCTTTTCTAGTTGTCATGTTTATTTTCAAAAACAGTTCAAAACAGCAGGAACAATGAAATTTTGATGGATACGTAGACGTAGTCGATATTTTCGGTTTTTGTATAAGTGAGATTAACAATGTTATGTACGGTGAAATGTCTACCGTTGGATTACTGCGCCCAAAAAGTGAGAACAATTTAATTTTATCTCTTGTAAAAGCCATTTATTATCCCAAATCTATTTCGTCGCCTTCAAGGTCAATGTTTTTCCAATCCCCGAAACATTTGTTATAGTCGATTGTCGGAAGAGCCCTTCAAAGCTTTCTCCGATTCAGATTGTATCGATCCAATCGAGGGAAAACATTGTTCCCCGAGTGGTTTTTTTAGTTTAGGAAATAGCCCGATGTGACATGGGACTAAGTCGTGTGAACGTTGTGGTTGTGGAACGATATGTGTTGAATTTTTAACGAAGTTTGCTGGAAGAACCAATGCTGTTCGAGATGACGCATTGTCGTGATGCAAAAATCAAGAGTTGTCTCTTCACAATTCCGGCCCCTTTCCGCGAATAGCTTCACGCAAACAACGCATAATACTCAGGTGAAAGTCTTTATTATTAACAGCATGGCCCGGTGGAAGGAATTCATAGTGCAGAAGACTACGATAATCTAAGAAAACTGTTAACATCATCTTGTATTTTGAGCGACTTTGGCGCGGTTTTTTCGTTCTTGGCTCAACACTTTGCATGATATTCGCAATGATCGATGGTGTCCGGGCCATATGCTTATATGCAAGTCTCATCTCCCGTAATAATGCGTTTCATAGCGGTTTGGTAGTCTGAAATCATCTCTTCACACACATGATAAAAATTGAAGAAAACAACCTTTTTGTTGCGAAAAACCAGGCGTAGGTGAAACGCAATTGACGTAGACGTCTTTCACAGTGCTCCGAATTTAAGAAAACGTTATTCGATATACCCGAGCAATTTAACTGAATAGTGGTCATACCTTTTGGACACGGTATCACTTGTTTTAGCTTATGAGTAAGGAACAAAAAAAAACAATTTCTTTCTTGCTTCCACTGCAAAAGTGTTCTACATACATATTGCATTGTGGACGTGTCTCTTCAGTACCAACGCACCCAAGAAAGCCGATATCTCCAATTTTGCGACCCGCAGTATGTTCATCATAGACATTGCACAGACGTACGGATGGGTACACAGGCTTAAAATCGTTAATACTTGCAAGGGTATATGTATTTTACAGGTTGTCTGGAGCTTTCTTCTCGATGCTGCAAACGTTCTGACTATATGCATATATCCCATCCTTCGGTGGTGAATGTAAAAGACGTCTCAATATTACCACATGAATGAATTACGCACCATTTGGCACATTGCCACTAGCAATGATTTGGTTATGAAAATTGTTATTTCCTCGTCAATGATGGCCTGTGTAGGAAATGTATTAGGCTATATTGCGCCTTCATGATCGTTTGGCTTAATTGGTTTATTTTATACGAAAGGAGATTTAAGTTTTCAGGCAAAATACGTGGGAAAATGATTGTAAATACAACTTGCTTTCGCAGCCGAGCATTAAATTCATTTATTTACTTAATTAAATTCCGCTACAGAACAACTCATTAGGAAAATAACTTAAACTGTGGTATAAAGGAGAACAAATCAATAAAAATAAACATGAGATCAATATATGACACACAACAAAATTCTTCTAAGCCCTAAATTAAGATACTGGGAAATATATTCTCTCGACTTCTCAAATGTTCTTGTCCGACTGACTCTGCCTTTTGCAAATATTCTCTTTATATACATTTTTACAAGCGTATTCATGGCTTCATTTTTAATCCGTTAACCTGCTTCTCCGGTAATCGTTTTGCTCGACCGGTAGCTGTATGACGGGCCGCAAATATGCTCTAGGGTTTTCCCTCTCTAGGCGATTTATTTTTTGGGAAAATCAATTAATTGGAATCAACTGGATTTGAGATTTTCGTAACAATGTGCACCTTTTGAGGACTCTTAGATTGGTCAAAACAATTTAAAAACGCTGTGAGTTTTTTCTGGATCTTTTAAATTCAACGATAAAATTACTGCACCTTAGTATACCCAGCATATATATTCTACATATATATGCCTTCAGTTGAGAATGATTATGGATTCTCATTTAATATGCCGCCAAGCACACCGAGTAATCAGATAACAAAGCGTATGTGTAATGACGTAGTGATATTATATTAGATTCACGTATAAAGAACTGCAATTTTTATTTTTTTTCATATATACATACATATAAATATATATATACATATTAACTCTTACATTCTTTTGCCCATTTTCCTTTAACGTTTACAGTTGATTTTCCAGCTAAAATGGAAGTGAAGCGCACTTCAAATTTGGAAACTTATTTGCACACATTGCATAAGGCTACCAACTACTCGTTGCGCGTATTGGCGTACACGGCCACTGGCGATGGTGTAGCCAGTCAAGCGTTATATTGCCAAACCGAAGATGATGTACCGGATGCGCCAGCCTCAATTAAAGCAGCTGCTCTAACAGCAGACTCTATTCTAATATCATGGCTACCACCAAGAAATCGTAATGGCATCATAACTCACTATACCGTTTATTCTCGTGAAGCGGGACGGAAGGGGCCGGCCAAATGTAAGTGTGTGGGTATGGGCAGGCAGAAATGTACAATGAAAAGAAAAACAAAAAAAAAAAAAAGAGTAAAATAAAGTGAAAATAGCGTAATTGAAAAATCTATGGCCCCTCAAAAAAAAAAGGAAAAAAAAGGAAAAAAGGAAGAAGTCAAGTTGAAAAAGTTTCCGTTTTTTTTTTTTTATTTCGCATTTCGTTTGTCTGCTTTTATCGTAAAGTCATGAAAGGTGCATCAGTATCTAAATTTGAAAAGTTTTTTTCTTCAGCTTAGTTTTATTGCTGAAGTTTTTGCTTAAACATTCAACGGGTTTTGGCTTTGCTAAGGATAAAGTTTTCTCCTCGACTATTATTTCAAATTTCAATTTAATACCGTTGGACGAAATGACACATACGAACTTTTTTCATCTTTTTTTGTTTTTTTTTTTTTTTTGCTTTTTTTTCCCTTTAATAAGCTTAATTAGTGTTTAATTGTTAGCTAACCTGCATGCTATGTGTGTGCGTGTGTGCTGTGTGGAGACAATTGTGGATTGTCTCTATTATAACGTTTTTTTTTTACATTTCTTATTTTGTGATTTTGTTGTTGTTGTTTCTTTTTTTTTTCTTTTTTTTTTTCTTTATTCATTTTCAGCTTATATGGTGCGAGTTGATGAGAACGGCTATCCGGTCACCTATGAAGCGCGAGGCTTGGCCGAAAATCAAATGTATGAGTTTTGGGTATCAGCCTCAACATCGGTGGGTGAAGGTGAACCAACTTCTGTGGTCGCTCAAGCCACAAATACACGCGGTAAGTGAACGACACGACGAACAATTCAATTTAATTCAATTGAAAAACATTTGAACATTTGAACATTTGAACATTTGAACAATGCAATTTTATTTTATGTCTGAAATTCAATATACATACATGCTAGACTAGCACATACATACATACATATTTACATTGTGAATGAATTACGTTGTGTTTGCATTTGTGTACATACTTATATAAAGGGTGTCTCAATATGAATTGCGAGATATTATGCGGTAATTACGGTAATTCTTTCTTTGTCTGAAAAGAAATGACAAGATCACGATCGGAATCCTTTTGTCCAACGTTTAAATGCCTTGAAGACCAAACTTTCCCGGAAAATATTCTAACAGTTTCGCGCAGAATACGCGTAATTAATGAAATCTTGTGTGCCCTTGAAATATTTTTTATCCATGCTTCAGTTTCTCTATCCTAACGAAATATGGGGATTGTGAAGTGCATTTAACGGTTCTAGTTTTGTCATTTACCGGCATGATTCATTGCATGATTCCTGCATGCCGGTAAACGAATGGTGCAGAAAGCTGAAAGAAAACCAAAACAAATGTCACGAGTTTAACCTCGGAACGATAAGAACAATCGAAAATTGGGCGACTTCCTTCTTACACCAGAAAATTCCATAGAAAATTATCTTAGTGTGTTATCTCTATCCAACTTTATTAGCGACAGATTCTTCCAAGATATGCTGACATCAACGAAATGAAGGAAATATCGGCAATGTTGGGATTGTCTTTTTCATCTCCATCTCTCTCTCTCTCTCTCTCTCTCTCTCTCTCTCTCTCTCAATAAATTGGAGGGCGTGTCAGCCCTCTATAGATAATAAAGGTTTTTTTTGGCAATGAACGCAAATTTTGTCTCTCCGGGAAGACATTTATTCCCACTCTTCCGTATCAATAATTTTAGACTATAACACGTATGGGATTATCTCACAATATCGAAATCATTAGTTGTTTTTGGCGACACACACAGTGTGTTAATATAAAAAACTCTCTGCTACATTTAGCTGGTTGCGGTGGATTGTGTTCTGCTCACTATAATTATTTGTATTATCCTGTAATTTATACAGATTTAATTAATTACTGCAAAAACTTTTGTTTTTCATATGCGTGGATGTGTATGTGTATATTGTTTATTCTGAATACATTTTCAATTGTCAAATGGTATAGCGGAGTCGGTTAGTAAAAGGTTACAGTTTGTGGAAAACTTTAGCAGCAATAACAAGAGGGCGAGTGAAGTTAAAGTTTTGTAGTTCGAATGGAAGAAGTTTCGGATGCTCCATAATATATTTGTAATTTTGACCAGTTTAACCAGAATGAATAACAGATTCGATTTAGTTAGATTTGGAATTTTTTCAAATTGAATTTGAAAACCACAATTACTTGAAAATTTTGAATAGTAATTCGGTCCATGTTTTTAGTTTTTGTTTTGTAAAGATATCTTCTTCTTACTTAGTACGCTGTCCCCAAACTTACGCGAGATTTGAATTAAGTAGAAAATGGAGGATTTTTTTTTTAATTCTTATTGAATCGCAATATACATAGGACAGGGTTTTCTGTGGTATATCATATCGCGCGAATGGCCTCCACGGTTTTCCTGACACATGAGCACTCTTTTCCCGGAATTCTGAGTGCCGAAACGAGAGAGTACACGACCAGATACTAGGTGTCATCGAGTAATTGAATTGTTTCACGGGATACATGGCATGTGGCACCGGCTTGTTGAAATCGCATGTCCTTCATCTAATTTAAGCAGAAAGAACTAAGCTGTCATTGCGCGATATCGAGCGTTTGTAACAGTCATTGGTGGACCAGCTTAAGACATGTGGTCAAACTTTCATTATTTCGCAATGAAAGCGCTGTGTAGTGCCCTATTTTTTACTTGCCGCAAATTGTTGGCTGTGTTTTTTAGTTGCCAGTACTTTACCGCTTACTTTAAATTTTGGGAGATCTTCTATGAAAACGTGATGCGCAATAAAAACGATAGAACTTGATACGATGTACGATATATTATTTCGTTACGATATACGAAATATTTTTCTATACGCTATACGATACATTATTTCGATATATCGAAAAGTGTATGCCATGGCGCATATGTTCTATACAAGCAATTGGTCTGTTTTTGAATACTTCAATTTGAACGAGTCATCTCTTTTGCTTTAGGCAAGTGGAATTGATGAGGCCATATTAAATTTTACACAAAGACCGCTTATCTTATGGAATAATAGTACACTTCCGGTCAACGTGATGTGCTTTGTTGATTACATCATTTGTCTTATTGTTGATAGGCAAAGTTGATAGTGATAGAAATTCCAATGAAATGTAAGGGGAAATTTTAATACGCACTTTATAAATGGACTTGATGTGCTCGCAAATAAAGCCATAGTGAAAACTATGCATAACTGAGATACACTTAACACTTAACTCAACTTTCCCTTGAGGAAGATTTTCTCTTTTTTTTTTTGAAACTACGTTGTTTATTTTTAAACTACGCATCATAATTAGGAATATAATGTGGTAGGCACAAAACATGGAAATTTAAGTAGCATTTTTTATTAGTACTTACAGGAGTCATATGATTTCAAACCGAATTGCAGATCTGGTTTATCCCAATCTATAAGATGGAACATTTTTTAAGATACCTTGAATATAAACTGAGCATTTGCAGTAATCTATATATTGATCAAAAAATTAGTTTACTCTAAAATATTTTTAAAACATTTTTCCCCCAACACGTAGGTAACAGCATATTGAGAAATCAAGCTCATTCTACTATAGCAGATAGCTGGGATGAAGGATGGGATGAAAAATCGTTAGTAGAATTAATTTTTCCTGAAGAGCGATAGTAGTGTAAGCTTTTGTCGTTAATACTTCTAACACTAGATGTACGATCGTTTTGTATGTATCTGTTTTTTACTGAAATCCGTCAATCTGACGCGTAACTTTTGTGAAGCGTACAGTCACAAAGATAAAGATAGGAAGCTGAAATCTGACGCACACATTTATTGATCGTTTAAAAATATGTGTCCAACAAGTGCTCACCCGCTCGATCACTAACAAATGGAAAATTTTAAAATTTGCCTCTGTAACCTTCAAATCCGTGAACATATTTTTGATAAACTGGTACTTAAGCATTCACATGTATGGTGGAAAAACGATTGCGATCGATCCACAATTAAACAAACAGTAAACTGAACGTGCAACTGACATACATATTTGTTGCATTAAGTCACTAAAAATCAGTGTATAACATCTACTATCACTACCACTGCTGTTGCTCTCTAATGCAGGATTTTTGAGTTTGAAATCACAAACCCGCCAAATTAACGGTTGACATAAATCTAGTTTTAAAAGTTACTTTTTCCCACGATAGTGTTGTAGTATCTGTAGAAAAGTCAAGTACTCTTCGCTATTAAAAAATAACGCAGAAAAAAAATGCTGATCGAAACTACATTTTCTCAAGGACGGTGGATAGGAACGATTGAATATGACGAAGCTGAAGGGTAAATTATGCAATTTCCAATGAAAGATCGACCTCAACCGGTCGTTATAAAAGACGCTTGATATTATAGAAGCGGCAGTTTACCTGCTCCTTCTTCATTTACTGTATTTCCATTTTTCTTCCTTTCTTACTGTGGATAATTGGATAGACTTTCCTACTAAGTTTTTTTACGTTTTCTCATTTTGTTTAGCTCCCGCCCGCATTGCTTCTTTTAGCCAAGTGGTTAGAAAGGCTGTTGGCACTAGCCTTGTATTGGAGTGCTTGGCGGTCGGTAATCCGACACCGAGAGCCAGATGGTTAACAAGAGACCGACCGGTAACATTTAGTCCATTTTATGAAGTGACAGCAGATGGAAATTTGAAAATTCATCGTAAGTAAAGCAAGATCAGACCATGCATGTATAAGTTTGTATAAATTTTTATGTTGCGTTTCATAATATTCTGAATATAATATAATTTTTTTGGAAATTTATTTCGTATTACCTTCTTTGTCAAATGTACCGTTTCCAGTGCACGCAAAATGTTAAAATTTAAAAACTAAATGTTGGTAACATTGCTTTACACGAAGTAAAGATGTTTACACCAATCTTTGAGTCGCGTACCAGTAACAATACAAGAGGCGTAGCGGTTGGTTAGCCCTGAATATTCCGAGGCGTAGCGGTTGGTTGGCCGTGAATATTCCGGTCATTAGCTAGCTCTTTGCTTCATAGTTTGAATACTTACGAAAAATATATATTTTCTCTCCTAAACGTAGAGGAACTACTTATTCATACTTGCATAGCGAGTACCAAAACCGCTACACGTGGCATGGAAGTGGAAGTTCTTTACAGTTTGGCAAAGAACGTGTTAACACTATCTGAGAATACAAACAAAAACACTATAGTGGCGAGCAGCTGGCCCCTAAAAGGTTTACATCACCCTACAGTTATCCATATATCGTCTCTTCAAGTCTTCTATGAGGAAGAGTCGAAGAAGTGGTCCGATTCGAACCATTTTCAATAGCGTTCGTCCTTAGGCCAAAACACATTAGTGTACCAGATATCATCAAAATATCTGAAAAATTGTGACTTGTAGGTTGAACACAAGAAAACAAGACAAACCGACAAAAGACAAGCTTAAAATTATTTTCTAAACCGATCGGTATGATAAAAGGTGGACGTATCGCAAGTCCTTTTTCTGGCAGTTGAAGATACCCACACAAAGTTAATAAGCCTTTGTATCGCAAGTGGCGTAGGGTATAAAGATAGTTTTGACCAATTTTTTGGGAACGTATATGATCGATAAATGTCCGTCCATCTTTCAGTTTCTTTTCTGTGATAATGAATTCGGCTATAAATCCTCTTAGCATATACTCACGATCTACTTATAAACTTGACCGCCGCAATAAGCAAAACACTGGAAAATTCTAAGGGGAAGAAAATTGAATCACATTTTGAATCACTAAAGTATAGTGATTTGGGACGCTCCACCACCTTGAGGTTCACTCAAAGTAAAACTACTAATCAACAAAAACCTCTCATAAAATTATTATTTATTTATGTATTATTTTCAATAACATAAAGACCTTTAAATGTATGCAGCTTTAAGTACTAATCTTACTTTCTTGTTTTTTATTTCATTTCAATTTTTGATTTAGTTCATCCTGTTTCGTTAGAAAATTGTTACCGTTCACGTTTTTAATTACTTTTCTGTTATTGTGATGTGATGACATTGTAATTATAATTATTGATTTTCTCAACTCAAATGTTGTTGTTGTTGTTGTTGCTGTAGACATTTCCCATTTCCATGAGTCTGTATTTGTTTCTTATGGCAAATACATTGTTTTATAACGTTTTTTTTTAGGTGTAGAAGGCAGCCTGTCCGGAAATTACACATGCACAGCCAACAATCTCTTCGGCAATGATGAAATACAATATCAAGTGATTGCTATGAAACAACCCGCTGCACCGCAAATTATTGTACAATATGCTTCGGCAGATAGCATACGTGTCAGTTGGGATCCGCCAGACGATGGCGGTGCGCCTTTACAGGGCTATAGCATCTTTTATCGGATAGCGGGGGAAACATGGTCCCAAGCGGAATTGATGCCAGAAAATAATGCCTACACAATCACGCAACTGAAATGTGGCAATCAGTACATAATTAAAATGTCAGCTCATAATTTGGTAGGTGATGGGGTAGCGAGCGAGGAAATTAATGTTTGGACAAAAGGTAAAGGTAAGTGGTGATGACAACAACTTATTATAATAACAAAAAACGAAAAAAAAAGTAAAAAAATTTAAACCAAAAGAAATTGAAAATTTTTTTTATAAATATTAAATTAAAAAGTTCTTTGTTTTTGCCCCTTTTTTCTTGTACATTTTGCAGCCTCTCAGGCACCTAACGGCAATGAACTAATAGTTACAAATGCATCATGTGTTAATTTAAAATTGTCAGCATGGCATAACGGCGGTTGCCCAATTCATCATTTTTCCATTGAACATCGTCCCTTGGGTAAGTTTATAACTTCCATAAGCATATCATATATGTATATAAATATACAACACATATTATGTATGATAATGAACATATGAACGCATACACTTGTAGGGTGTCCCAAATGGAATTCTTATTTTAAAACTGCCTTTTTCCATTAGCGAAGATGGCAGCACACCAGTTACATAATACGTGCAATAGAATTTGTAACGAGATCCTTATCTGAACCGAAATATTTTCTAAAACCTTTGATACAACTTTTAAGACACTATTTCGCCAATTCAGGGTCTCTTGTGTGCAAAGGTACACAAGCTAAATATCTTATAGTAAATTGCAGCGTACCTCTGAGAAGAGCATTCGCCTATTATAAGTCAAACAGATTTGATAATCTTGATAGCATGACTCTTAAAGGTATCTGGCAATCGCGTTTAGCAGTTTCCTACATCTCTTGACTTTCACGGGAATACCCTATATATATAGTTTAACATGGACATCTCTCATCGCCTACCATGCGCGCAGCATTCCCTTGAGCGATAATTGAGTCACAGCTTAGAGTTCGTATCACATTTATTAGAAGCGAAGGCTCGCCTTTTCTTTGAGTTGAGCACCGCGCTCTACCTGTAACTCCGTAGTCGGTTATATCGTGATCCTATCGCGAATTTGGTCATAACATAAAACAATGAAAGGAACTTTTCCAAAAGATCAAAGTAAAGCACAGCGTATCCGAGCGGCTTTACGCGCCTTTCTGGTAAGACCTTTGCTACCGTAGACTTTCAATGATCGAGTAGAAAATGCGAAAACATTTTGCTTCTATTACCTGACTCAGCTATCATCTCGCTTGTTCACATGCTCCTATGTCTGTGCAATCAGTTTATAAAGAAAAGAGAACATCCCTCCACTAGATGCCCTTGATTTCTTAACGGCTATCTCCTCAGGGGGTCATGCTTCAAGCTATTGACACAGTGACGGGCCTTTGATGTCATTTAATCTTGCTGCGTCATGACCGTGTTTTTAACGATATCGATTTTAGCTGTTCATTATGGGACACCCTTTACAATTTGCATGTAACAATGGAGCGAGTGTCTCCGTCTCCATCCATCTATGTATAAAAATGGAATGAATGCAGCATTCAATTAGTTGAGCATTTTGATGCGGTTTTTGGCTTATGTATGCATGACAATCAAGACTAACAAATACACATGCATATGCGCCCGGCTATTAACACTTAAACACATTATGTTTTATATATAGAATGCGTACAAGCGTTTGTAATTAAATTTTGTATTTAAAAACACATGCTCACATACTGCGGTTTCTGCGGATTTTGAGGAACCGTACGCGCGTCGTGTATACGTTTTTCTATATAATGTCTGAATAGATTTTAATCTATTTATTTTTTGTTGCGAAATTGGTCTCTGAATAGTGTGTACGTGCGTGCTTGCGTTTACGCACATAATGTAAGCTGTCATTAATGTCACATATGAGCGCTTAGTAAAATTAATAGATATATTCAATGTATTACAAAAAACGTGCACTGATTTTCCTTAAATAAACATAATAAAACAGTAATAGCAACAGCAACAGCAACTGCAACAATAGAAAAAGCAATAACCACAGTAACCACAACAACAATAACAGCAACAACACGAATAAGAGCAACTAAATTAATTGCATATTTTAGCTTAAGCGTCAGTCGTCACACTCGATTAATATTTTATGAAATTTATGGCATAAATTATTTAAATAGTCTTTAGAATCATCGATCAGTAGTTATGTAGTAGTGTTTCGCTAGAAAATCACACACAATTGTTTTACGATGTGTTGTTATGAATGAATTGGAAATCGGATTGAAAGGGTGGGGAAATGTGCGATAAATTTCTCGCAAAAGATTTTCTCGCCAAAAAAAAAAGAAGCAGAAAACTTGCTCTTAATTAATTGTTAATTTGAAAAAGTACGACATTTTTTTGCTTTGTTTGTCGTTCATTCATTTTGCGTATGCATGTAGTACATACATGTAAAATGATGGCTGTTATTTGACTGCACTTACACAAATCCCATATATACATACATACATACATACATACATACATACATACATACATTATATATCACCTCAAGCGTGTACGTTACCATTTCCGTCATTTATATGCCATGCGGAGGTTTTCCATCTCAATTATATATCATTTATATATCTATATATATATATATATCCGTTTTATCTCACATCGTCTCCATTCTCTTTTTGTGTGTGTGTGTGCTTGCTTGCCTCTTTCTTCCACTTCGTTTCTTCCACTTAATCAGGTGACATACGTTGGACGGTGGTCACATCAGACATATCGAATGCTGAAGAGAATCGTGAAAATTTAATATTTTGCGATTTCCTGCCAGCCAAGTGGTATCAATTGCGCATTTCGGCCACAAACGATGCGGGAAAAACCACAGAACACTATCATTTTGCCACAACGAATATTGACGGCGTTACCATACCACCGCCATCGGTTTTCCCATCCGAAAGCGATTTAATGAATAACTTGATAAATGCAACCAATCCAACAAATGGTGATTGGTTTTCAACATTAATTGTTATTGTCATAATAACAGTGGCCATGATTACTGTGTAAGTAGTTGACTTTTTATTGAAATTGCGAAATTTAAAAAAACCTTTCTCTTTTTTTTTTTTCAAAAAAAGTAAGAAAAAACTTATTGTTGTATGTATTTATAATATGAGTTTAAGTTTATTAATCTAGTTTTCGATAAATTAAATCCGTCGATATATACCTTATAATGATTGTATGATGGACAAATGTTACCCTCATTGACAGATGACAAGTATGACAAGTATGAGAGTAAAAACGGAAAATAATTATATAGAGGGCTTGCATGGCAGGCGCACGACGGTTCTGAGTGACGGATTTTCTGAAATGGTTTTCCATGGAATAGAATGTTTTTCTTCTCTATTGAAAATAAAACTATGATCCCTTGCCATTGTATGCGCAACGTGACATCGCTAAAAGGTCAAAGGTCATCGATTGCTTCTACGGGCTTCGAGCGTCACGAACATCAAAGTACTTGATAGTTTTTTGCCACATCATCTCTTATTTAATGGATTAGTTTCATTCCACGCATTGGTCCTGGATGATCTTGATACTTTGATCCTTGATCCTTTTACTTTTCAAAAAACTTCAAAGACATTCCAAGACCTTGGCGGCCATTTAATATGAACATTTCGTAAAATTAATTGATTCGAAAATTTCAGCTTCAATAAGTCAATTTTCACAGCAGTTACATGCGCTGTACTTTCATCCTATTGAAAGCAAACATAATTGATGGCAGTTGCTTCAAGTTTAGCCAAAAAGAGTCCGTCAGGTATTTGTTTACAACGTTCCCCATTAGCTGTAACAGCTCCTGCAGACGTATTTTCGAAAATGTAAGGACCAATCACTCCTGTCATCTAAATTACACAAGGGACAATGGACAAGTACTCCAGCTTTTAAATGTAGTATCTCCTCTTGACTGATTCAAGATTTATGTCCTTAAATTTTGTCCCTAACTTCCCAGTAATTGATTCATTTGAGCGATGTGTGAGTTCCAGAACAGTCAGTAGCCTCAAGAAAGGCTAATTTTGAAGACCACTGATTTCTATAATAAGTTTAATTACCTTGAAAGCTTTGCTTCCACGTGCAACAAGTATCCATGATTAAAATTGTGAGATAAGAAAGTGTTCAAGTAACATTTAATAATGCCATGAACACGCTTTATTTAAACTTAATATTGAATCGTAAAACACCAAAGACCTCATGAATATCGGGGCTGAGACAATAATGCATTGATCCCGCCTTTTAGATGCGAGTTTAACTTTACAGACTTTTTATGTGACTGGGGATGGGGAATTGTTAAATCAAATGGGATTGTATATATAAAACTGTGACCATAACGAATATCAGAAATGATTTTCTTCTAAATTGGTAGCATCCCGACAAGTCATTAGTGTTTCAGCGGCACTTGGTTTTCTACGGCAGATATAAAGTATTTTTACACGATTTTTATAATGTGCATGGGGGTATGATTTCTGACTATCAATTACAACAGATGAGACTGGGATCTAAGCATATGTTCCGGGAACAACCGGTCACTCGAGCAAATATCGTGCCAAGGACGAAAAAACGGCGCCAAAGTCACACAAAAATCAAGATGATGTTAACAGTTTTCTCCGATTTCCGCGACATTGCGCACTAAGAATACCTTCTGCCGGGCCAAACTGTTGACCAGAAGAGGCAACACGTTCGCGTGAAGTTATTCGCAAAAAGAGGCCTGAATAGATTTGAAAAAAGAAAAAATTCAAGTTGGTCTAACTTTTTGAACACAGTAACGCCATTTTAGCGCCATTCATTTGATTCTTAATTTGTTACTATAGTAAGTTTTCCTTATATTATCCGATTTGAAATTTTGGTTTGGTTTGGTTGGGCGCTGAATATTATTTCATAAGGTATAAAAAGATCAAACGCAATTTACTTTTAATTTAATATATGGATTTCAAATCAACATATTTATGCAATTCTTTTGCTTTATTTAATTGCGTCAATGAAGTCCACTTCTACGCATTTTTTCTTCCTTTAAACTCATTTTCTTCATTCTTTATTTATATATTTAATCAAAAATTTAATTTGCCGTTACATTAATTTTTGATTTTTATATCATTGCTTTTCGTACATTTTTGTTTTACATTTATATTGATTTTTTCCCCCCTTTTTTTTCTAAAACCATTTGTTTTTGTTCACATTTTCTTGTAAAATTATGTGGTAACGCGATTTCCAATTCGTGTGTTTTGGGACTTTTTGAACCAAAAATAGGAATAAAACACCATTTTGTCCAGCCACCAATGTTCTGATTATTGCAACATGTATTGCTTCTGAAATTATTATAATTTACATAAAACATTTGAAAGTAAAGTGAAACGAATATCGTGCATCTTTATAAAACGTGGTGGAAATATTCCCAATATAATAAGGAATTTATATATAAAATTTGTTAAATTTAAAAAGTGAGTGCTTAAACTGGAAAATACATTCGTTCTATTTGAGTCGGGTTTTGTGAAGCGGTTTTCGATCTTCGCTAGGCGAGTGCAATGCGGAAGGCTTTAAGATCAGATTGTTGAACTCAATTTTTTTGAATTTTAAGAAGAATGTTATGTCATGGGTGCTTCTAGGGTTTATTTCACTGAATTTAATTTGAAAATTCATCCGATGCTAACGAACATCCCATTAAACTGAAGCTTATCTTTGTGGATAAGGTTTGAGATTGCAAGCGTCGTTTTCAAAACGATGTGTTTGAAACTTGAAAAAAAACCTGGAAAATTTCTAATTTTTACTAACAAACGAAACTTGCAAAACTAACACGTTATCTGATAACATGGCTGTCATCTGTAAATCGAATCTGATACGAATCGTTATTTTAGATATTGCAGCAAATTTTTTTATACCATTTCTGGTACAAGGTATGTTAAGTTTGTGCGAACGAGTGTGACACGCACAAGGGCTTAAGATAGACCTTTTACCACCACCACCTTTTATGAATCCGTCTATCCGTCTTTCTATTCAACTGCCATCCGGCCATGTAAGCTATAGGTTGCAATTTTTGAGATATGTTGATGAAATTTAGTGCACTAATGTAAATTGACCCACGGATGGCTTGGATTGGTCCACTTTTTCACTTTCGATCACTCCCCATGCAACGCCCTATTCGCCCTAAAGAGTCGTCATATGGGAAAAAGTCCAGTTTTCGGAATTTCTCGACAAAAGTGGGTGGCTAAGTAATAATATTTCGGCATTCTAAATTGGTGTGAAAATTTTGGACCGACTGGAGCTTTTTTTGTAACCCCTCTCCCATATAATGAAAACTGGACTTTATATAACAAAAGGTCCAACTTTCAATGTTTCATAATGAAAATCAGATCATAATAGTAATTTAAGATAAAAAAAAGGAACAACCAAGTGTAGACCATCTAAGCCTATTTTTTGGATCCTATCCTACATAAGGACTTTCATAACAATTTTTGTTCTTTAGGGCAGAAAAGTGCAAGTTTTAAAATTTTATAATGAAATTTGATCCGTAAGAGTAATTTAAAATAAAAATTAATTGCGCTGAACTTTGAACACGTCTATCAGTTTGGAACCTCTTGGAATCCTTGGGGATTCTTACGGAAAGTAAGCCTTTTTTTGCAAAGAGGGCACAGTTCATATGAAAAGAGGGTATAATTGTTGTCCTCTATGGCAAACATAAGAATATTGTTAGATAAGTCGGTGTAGGGTGTTTAATTAATAATCGGCCAAGCTCGACCATAATATTTGCACTTGTCTTTTGATTACATATTTCTGTTTTCAAATCATTTTCATTATGTTTCATTACATTCATTGCATAGGAAAACGAATAGTAGCTATGTTCTCTCTTGAAGCGAAAGAGGAAATGAGAAAATTGCATTAATATTGTGAAGAAAACTGAGAAAGAACGAATATAGAAAATGTGAAATTAACTTTTACTTGACCTGTAATTAAGGATATGCCTGTAGTTGTACTTATTTTTAAATGACATTCGAAAAGAAATATAAAAGAAACGAATATAGAGAATACCCGCATTTTTCTTAGGTCGAGATATGGTGCATAAAACAAACAAAGTACATTTTTAATTACAAGAGAATAAAAATACAAAAATAAAAAAAAAAAACAAAACAATAATTGTTCTATTTTTGCTCATTTTATTCCTTTTTCCTCTGCGGTAACATTTTAAATGCATTAATGTTTCTCCAGTGGCCTAACAATTAAACATCGACGTACTTTGTGTGGTCCCATGTCAGAGGGCTACGAATCACGAGCACTGCCAACCGAGTACAAAGAGGACCACGATAATCACCGTAATCAGCAAGTGTATAGTGCTTCACCTGTTAAAACTGTGGACAAAGCCAATGAATCAGGTACGCGCGCACTTAGGAGACTTGTATAAAATAAATCTTTTATTTTTTCAATGATTTTTAAGTTTTAATTTTTCTTCATATTCGATATACATACAATATTATCTCTTGAAAATTTTCAATTTTCTCTCAATTACAAAAAAAAAACAAAGAAAGAAAAGAAAGTAAACGGGAAAATAAGTGAAAAAATAAATGAAAAAATAAAAAACAAAAGGAGAAGGAAAACTGTGTGCGTGATCAACTGTTAGAGCACGTAGTGCTTTTTTAAATCTTACTTGCTTTACAAAATGTAATGGGATTTTTACTATCACTCTATATTTCCTGTTTGGTTATGCTTTCCCATACTTAGAAATGTACGAGATTTCCCCTTATGCAACGTTTAGTGTTAATGGCGGTCGCACTGGGGCGCCCGCTAAGACATCAACACGAGGCATGGCTGCCTCTCCTTTAGATTATACAATGCAATTTAAGACATTCGGTCACCCGGAAGGAGAAAATCTTAATGCCACCGCTTATCCTTTATTGCCATCATCCGGTTTCGGTCACATCAAATCGAAATCAAGTTGGCACAAACAGCGTTACTATAATACAGACGGTAAAAAAACTATTTTAGAAAACGTTAAAAAGGCCTACAAAACAATGGTGCATTTCTTTACCCCTAATAGATGATTCTACTTTAAGTAAATCTTTAACTTTGGTGGCTGGTTCTCAAACGGGTCATACAAAGAAATCTGGTCGGTCTGATGGTGGCCGCAATAATAGCAAATCAGCTGGGGGCACCACTGGAACGACCAGTAGTGCGGGGGCCGGTGGTGGGCATTGTGAGTCTGAATCAGATACTAGCATTAGTCCTAGTACTGAATTTTCCAATATGCCTACCTATAGAGTTCCTTGTAAATCATCACGCAACTCGGACGGCCGTAGTGGAGTAGGTGCGTTTTCTATTTGCCTTTCAGTTAACAAAACCATGTAGCGTAAGTTCGTTGTGTGTGTCTTCTCTCAATAGATATGTTTAGGCCAGATTCATCTACTGAATCAAATAATGATCAATCCTCACCGGTAGAAAGGAGAGCCAATTCGCAACGTTTCACCGCTGGCAGCGGAGCTAGCGGAGGTAAAGATAATAATACCACTAGTTCTTCGTCATCATCAGCTGATAAACGCATTCATCCACGTAATCGTAAACATCAAGGCCAGCAACAGCAATCGCAAATTATTGTCAAAGATTCGTTGGAGCGCCGTTTACGTTCTGGAAGTAACAACAGGTAGTTCAGGTACCTAAACCCCAAACTCCAAAAAAAAAAAAAAAAAAAAAAAACGAAAAAAAAAACCAAGAAAAAATGAAAAGCTTGCAATTTTATACAATATGTGTAACAGTAATAACAATAACAACCAAACATTGGCCATTGATTTTAAGGAAAATGGATGTTTGGGAAATACTATGGAATATATATTTTTATATATATATATAATATATGCATATAATATATATGTGCAGTCAAGTCTCCTATAAGGTAGTGTTTTTCTAATAACGCGGAGCGAAGATTGCTACAGCTCTGGAAGAACGAACGGTTTGAAAAATTTGCGCTATGGCTGCACAAAGCCATATTCGAAGCGTTATATCAATTAATTTCCATAAAGAGTTGGATTTGGCTAAAGTTCAAGAAGAATTTGAAGAAACTTTGTTTCTATATAAAGAAGTCTGGGTAGAATTACAGAAAACCGCTTTTAAAAACCAAGAAGAACTTGGCTTTTGCAAAGTGAGGGCGATTATCGTCCAAGTAGAGAGTAGAAGGGTAGCCTACAAGTATTGGACAATGACGATCAATAATAAAACAATCTAATCTCCAACTTCTATTACAAAATTTTGTTTATTAAACGCATCAATCGCAAGCTGGTTGGAGGTAAGAAGCAGTGTAACTGCTGATCTGAAAAAGATTTCGTGTTAAGAGTGCAGTTTCCATATAGATCTGAATAAGTCTGATTTATCTATAATTTCTACATTTCTGTGTTGCTATATAAAGCGGTACGAATTCATTTCTTTTGTATGAACTTCGAGTATCTTATAACGCGGTGTGTTCTTCATAAAGGCAGATTCATTATCGAATTCATTTTCTGATTTGAATTAATTTTGAACATTATCGCGAATTGCGGGATTTTCATAAAACGCGATACGAATTAATCGCATTATAGGCGACTTGACTGTGTATTTGTCATATCTATCTATCTATCTATAGATTGTGCGTCCAAAGTTAGAAAAAATTTTTCGTATTTTGCCTTTTTGGCCTAAGAACTTGTCTAGAATTGGGCAACAATTCGTTTAACTATTTGATTTAGGCTGCTATTAACTTATATTGCTCGCTATGCGGCTTCTTCTATAAATACCATTATTTTTCCCTGTATTTTATAATTTTTTTTTAGTTTAAACAGTGAAATTAACAATTCAGAAACGTCAGCCTCTATAGCTGCGACCATTGCAGCCATGACCGGAGTGAACGGCAATATGGGCTTTCGTCCACCCACTGGTTTTATGGATTCACGTGAGTTCAGTGAAGCCGAATGTGATCACGAACAACGGGCGTTGGATTTGGAAGTACAACGAGTTATGGAAAATACCGATGGTCAGTTAAGCAAAGTTGACAGAGAGGAACTCAGCTCACTATTAGCGCGATATCATGAGAAGAAAGAACAAGAACGACAAGAGTTTACTATACACGTATAGAACGATGTTCAATGTACAGACGAATGACGACGGGCACGGAGGACGAGTAAGTGATGTAGTAGTAAGTGGAGAGAAAGAACAATTGAAAGTATAAAAGAAGAAACCTCGTAAAAATGACAAAACAAAAGTAGTTCAATAAAATAAGCATAAGTAGGTCAAAAGCAAGATATAAATGAAGAGAGAAATGGACATATTTTTCATTTTATTATAATTATAATCTATGATATAAAAGACAGATTAACTTAAGGAAGTGATAGATGATAAGAATATTTTTTATTTTTTTTTTTTTTTATTTATTAAGTAAGAAAGCATTTTATTGCATTTAAGTTTCAGTTTTTACAAATTTAATCGTCGAACCTATGATATTAAATTAATCTTAAATTAGATATTTCTACGATCGTAAATGAAATTTTAGAAATTATTTTTGATCTATAAGTCTGATTTTGAAAACGAGGGACAATCAATCCTCTTTTTCCTACCCACCAAGAATATCAGCGTCCAGACTGTTAAATAAGCTCTTTGCTTACATAACTATTTTAGTTTGTTTAAGAATAGGTCCAAGTCTTGCCCATTGCAATATATACAGAAATAAATGAAGAAGAGTTTACTCTTCTTTCCTGTCCAGCTTCTAAACATCACTAAACATTGATAAAAATTCATAGCAGATTTTTTTGTTAATCATGGGCTCATTAACAAGCCTATCATCTTGTGATAAACATCAACCTGAGGAATGCTATAACTGGTAAGGTGCGGGGGCAATTTTTGTGTCTTCTGGGAAAATTAAATATTGCATCGATATGCAGACAGACTAGACTGATGGACGGATAAAAAGAAACTTAGCATTTATATGTTCTACATGACCTCCGGGATTTTTTTTGTGGGAACGATTTTGTCCTAACTATATACACAAACAAAGATTTTCCTGCTGATTGTACTTACGCCCATCATCAAAGGACTAGCATGGGTTATTTTTGTTGATAAACGTAACGATTCTGATTCCACGTTGGTCACCTATCTGTCTGCTTGTCGTTGGAAAGCTCATGGTTGCAAAACTTGAAATAATTACAACTTTGCTTATACCCTTTTAGTCGATGATGGCAATATATCTTTAAGAAATGGGCGTGTTCAGTGCTTCAGTGTTTTCTTATTGACTATGTTACGTTCACAAGTACTTCCACGACAAGCAGAAAACAATTTGTACCACTTTTAGTTGGCGGCCATAAGATCCATTTACTATATAGACTCACAACCATTTTCAGCCTATAAATGATATTAATTTGAAACCTTAAGCCAAAGGTAGCCACGTTGGCCGATTTTGACGTAATAGTCTATGCTTCCAGAGGCTGTAAAAGAAAGATATCTACTTTAAAGCAACTATAGCTTTATTATTAGTTCAAATTGACTTTAGCTTCATATGGTCATTGGGCTGTGCTGTGCCTATTGGATATCAAACAAGAACTTATGAAAGTTTTACTTTATTTGTTTCAATCTTAACTGTGATAAGTTACGATCTTATGTTCTAAACAGCAGTAAATGCATAAATATTCACGATACTATTTTCCAAAAAAATTTTCAAAACCAATGCTTAAAAAAATAGTGTAATAAATTCCTTATAAATTAAAGAAAAATTCCTATTCTTATATAGACGATGTCCCAAAATTTATGCAAGATTTGATTTAATTGCAATATTTTTACTCAGTCATAGAGAATATAGGATTGGGTTAAGTGTAGAATAGCACATCTTCGAATTTTCTCATAACCATTCGATGAAAGCAGCTTTTGGCTCAAAGACTTAACTTTTTACTTGTCGCAAGGAGCGCACGAATATTTATTCCCTTAATAAGTAGTTCAGCCTTTGGGAACTCGTTTCTGATCACGGTTGTTCAGTCTTGAAACCATCTATCCAATGAACTACGATCCTTCTCCCATTCTACACCTGTGTAGAAAAAAAAACCTCATTGAATCCATTGTTGACATTTGACCTTGGCGCGCGTTTCTGGTTGTTAAATCTTCCATGTGCTAAATGTTATAGATTCGAGCTGCTAACAATGCTATAGTATTTGTTGTAAATGTCCTTATACGGATTCAGAGTTGCTATGAAGAAAAAAAAAAAAGAATATGCTTAAATGCATTAAGTATTTTGGTCACAAAGGGTAATAAATAAAAAAAAAAAAATAAATAAATAAATATTCAACAATGAAAACGAATTACTCTCTCGGGTAAGGGCTTCATATTTACTAACCCTAAACTATCAGTTACCACAATTGCCGTTTTCTAGGGCCGTCAGCAACCCTTTACCGCACAGATGGCGGTAACAGCAAATCTTGTGTAAATTCTAGGTGACTCTGTATAAAGTGCGCATATGTACAGTTGTGAACGAGACAGATAACTATCACATATAATTGCAACATAACCTCAAAATGAGATGCCATTTTAAGTTTTAATGCTAAAAAATTTCTTACTCATCGCGTACTAATGCTTCTTCTCGTTTTAATATTTTAAGGGCGAAGATTTTCAGCCGTATTCGCTTATTCTGCACTTTCCTAAATCCTCTTCGTATTTAGTCAATCGTCCGAAATCGTCCAATTTCTTGTATTCCATTTCACTTTACATAACGTTATTCTTATCTTCTTAGGTGTACAACTTCATCTCTAAGGTTTTTGTATTTCACTGCAATTCCCGTAATATTATTTATTTATTTATTGTCCATACATTTTGGAAATAAATTTACAAGCTGGGAATTTAAAGGAGGCCTGATCCCAAGCTCCCTTGAACCCGCTGCCATTGAGTTGTCAGCCGCGACACTTTGCTTTTCGCGCGTCCACTCTTGATGCCCATAACATGATTGACAAAAACTTCGATTTATTTAATTATCGGTCTTCACTTATCATTTTTTAAAAATTAATCCCGCAACTAATTTTCACTATTCTCTTTCAAAGTAAAGATCATAAATATTGTCGCATAAAAACATGCGAACAAAAGGTTAGGGAATGTAACAAAAGATTGCGTTAAATCAATAACTTGGTTCAAAATTTAGGTGTGCCGCACACCATCATCCAAAACGGTTAGCAAGACTTTGAGGTATTAATGCGAACGTACTAAGACCGCAATCTTAACCGTTAGAATTCGTGTATTCGCTTAAAGTATGTAAGATAAAATTCTTGAATGTATCTCCTGTAAATATGTTATACATAAAATAAGTCAATCTCCATAAAACCCATAAAACATGCATTAATTGAATTTATTGATATTGTTACAGTGCAATTAGTGTTATCTCTCTTGTTTTTTACTTTACGTGCTTTTTTTTTTTTTTTTTTTTTGTATGTTGCGTTTTCGTTTCTGATGCATATCGGCAGTAATTGCATTTGATATGCAAATGATTATTTGTAAAATTTTTGCATAGAATTTGTAATAGAAACAATATCAACTGTACTGTTGTGCATTTAAATTAATTATTGAAAAGAGAAAATTTAAATAAATAAATAAATAAAACTTATATAGAAATTATATTTAAAAATAAAAAATAAAAACAAGGAAAATAAGAAGCAGATAAAATGCATTTGTAATTAGAAAATTAAATATCACATAAACAAACACGTACTACTCTCACATATATTCAAATATAAACCACATTTACACGGCGTTTCAGTGCGGTCTGTTAAAGGTTGATAGTGTGCAGCAGCAAATGCAAATGCAAATGCAGTCATCAGACTCTCACATGTACATAGGGTGTATCAATATAAAATGATGAGATCGTCAGATAATGTCAACGTTTTTTTTTATATCAAAAACATACGGTTTTCGTAAAAGCAAGGCATGCATCACACTGCCATCACACCACAAAGATTTTTCAAATTAAAGCCTTTTAACGATTATATGAATTCCAAGTTGAGCTTAAAGAAGATCATATGACATTCTAAACACAAAAGCTAATCTCATATGTTTTATAATTCCCATCACCTGGTATTCTAGAACAAAAATGTCCAGACCTCTTGGCACAGATTAGCAATCAGACCCTCGGACGCAATGCCTTCATTTTTCACATATAAATTACTTAGCAAGGCTGTCCACTGGCAAGATTTGCCAGACATCGTCGTTACATCGAATACAGTGACGTAACACAATAAAATTTGCATACATTAATAGTTCAAGCAGTAAATTTGACATAACATTGACATACAATTTTTTAGTCATTATAGACCTATATTTCAAAGAATTTTTCCCAAACCACCGAGGAGGTCCATTTTTGTCCGATCACTCATAAAACATAAAAAATTATTTTTTTTTATTGAATCAATTAAAATGCGCCATCATATCATAATTGTGTACACCCTTTACAGAGATGCATAGAAAAAAAAAAAAAAAGAAGAAATTATTAATTAAACTTTAGATAATCAGAGAACGTGTAATGTAATACGAACAACCAACAACCGCAACAATTTTAAATAAATAAGAATAATACATCATAAAAAATTAAAATAATATAAAATAACTATGTACAATTTGTACGCTAGCTTGTAAAATATAATATACACACAAATAGTTATGTAAATGCATTTATATGCAAAAAAAAAAAAAGGCAAAAAAGCAAAAAAACTATAAAATGAAAACAACTAAGAGACACAGAAGAAGATATTAACAAGTGAACAAATATTATACATTATGAACATATGGAAAGAACAAAAAAACAAAAAAAAAAGACAAATAAAAAAAAAAAAATAATCAAATAATAATAAAGTGAAACAAATAAATCAAATCAAGAATTAAATATAAAACTTGTGTTAAAAAAATTTCATTGAGATGAAAATTTACAAAAAGATTCTCGAGGTTTGTACATATACGACAGGATACAATTTACTTGTGTCCATTTGTTTATTTATACACACTTCCATTTACTATACAAATAAGTGACTAATGGGACAAAAAGATGACCATTTTATTATCGCGTCCGTCGTATGTTGAAATAAACATCGCAGATCTTTCATCTCTAGTCGGTCTCAGATATTGAAATAATTCAGTGTCAGGGCGTTAACGCGGGTGCCGGTTCGTTACCAGACGATCCACTCGCATATGGATTTCATGTTCCACGTTGTTGTAAAAACAAGCAAATATTTCCAAAAATCTATAAACGGCATAAAAAAACTTACGTAATAAACTTACGCAGCAGGACGGACGGTATATTGTATTTTCTAAGCTTAAACGCTTGCAATCAAATGAAAATCGGAATTTCCATCAATTCTATATGTTTTCCATGAGCATAATACTTGACGTAACCAGGATCTTTCTTTCGTACATTTATCCGATTTGTAAAATGCTTTGAGAAAAACCTATTAAGAGATAGAGAGCGTCGCACTGAGAAGCTTGTAAACTGAAATTTCACAGTGCATCATCCGTTCTAGTGCTTACTGGTTCATGTGTCCGTTCGTCCACCTCTTTGCTGAACTGTGCGTCTTTGTTCATTTATCCTTAAAATCATCCTTACATTTGTCTATTCTTCCACTTCCCCACTTTTTCGCGTTCTTGTGTATATTAACAGGTCACACACACACACACACACACACAATATGAACATAATCATAACGACTAAAATTATTTCTAAACAAAGTAAAAATACTAAAGTAGGCATGGCCCATACAGTTTGTGATATAGCGACTGTTCAAAATAGGACAATATGGGCAATGGTCGAAAAAATCGTCTGATCCAAACCATTTTCGATAGGATTCGTCCTTGGTGTTAGCAAATTTTGTCAAAGTATCGCAAAAATTGCAGCCTGTACGCTGAATGCAAAAAGACGCACAGACGGCCAGACAGGTAGGCAAAATCTGTATAATAAAAGTTGGGTCTTTCGTTAGTCCTTTTGGGAACCGCATACATCTGCACAGACATAATGTGCCCTATTACCACGAGTAGTGTAGGGTATAAAAACATGCTGTAATGCTCATAACTGGCAAATTTCAAGAATCAAAGGGAATTCAAACGTAGATTCGTCCATTTTATCAAGAACTCTGTGTGTACGCATATTAGATACAATTTACTTTGCTTTAACTGACTTTTGCAAACCTGTCCTTCCTCCACCCAAAAAATAATTAGTTAAATTAATATACCTTTGGATCGCAAGTGGTGTAGTGTACAATGAAACCAGAAATTTTTATTTCATAATTTTTTTTTACATATTTAGAAAATTTATATCGATATCGATCCGAAATTGGTGAATTGATTTATGACAATTATGTATTAATTCAAGGTAGGTAAAAATGGTCTTGACCGATCTAATTACATATAGCTATAATTAAAAATATCTTTTCCAAATTTCATACACTTCAAGTATATATGTAAGAAAATATTTAAGTCTGGGTAAAATTAATCCGAATCCTCTCAGTTAAGGGCGAAGCAAGTCAAAGAAAATAGTTTTTCCACAAGCCTTGCAGAGTGAATCTAAAAATTCAAGTGGATAGAGTGTTTTTTTTTTTGTGTATTAATGCTTCTGCAATTATACTGAAGGCAAGCGTTGATAATTCCACAATTCTTTTCATTTTATACATAGAACTAAATCTAGTCGAAAACTAGTTGCATTTAATCGCCTTGGAATTTTTAATCGACTTGGCCGTCCATGCGGTCATCCTTTAACTGGGTGTCCGTATTAATCGGGTTGCGATTATTCCATTATCAAGCCAAGTTGGTTGAACAATGGTAGTGTCAAGTTTGACTGTGCAAAAAGGCTGCCTTCTGAAGTGAATGGGTGGGAGAAGTTATCTATCGCTCTCTTAAAAAGATTTCATTTACTTTCCCTACACAAATGGATCAATGACATTAAATGAACAATTGTTTTTCAAGTGAGGTAGGTTGCGTTCTTGATCAGAGGACGTTACCAAGGCATTTGTTTGCTTACTTCTCCAAAGTAGACTAATACTCGTAGAATATTTCCTGTCTATGAAAAACAATCATCTGCCATTTGTTTCAATGAATGACCCTTAACTAGCCTTCCGGAATGTGACAAAGTGCTCCTAGGCAGGGCACTTCAGGGTGCTATTTGAGAAGTGTTGTAGAGAATGCGCATGAAAAGATGAAAACTGTGAGAGTTCGTTTATGAGTTGTTTCGAAAAAATCGTGGACAAAAACATGCCTAAAGTTTTGGTGTTTTATTACAACAAATTTCTTTCTTCATTTTTATTACTAATCTGTAATCTCTTAGGTCCATTAAAACCTATTTAAATATTCTTCTTCATCATCCTCTTTTCAACAAAATTTTTACGGCAGAGAGTTTCCACTGGCAGGGAACGTCGCAATTTTATAGCTGAATCGCTCTCCATCTCAAGTCCACCCAACGTTCCTTTTGATAAAGTCACGCGAACCGATATTTGCTTGGAAATGTTTTGAAATAAACATTAAATGCTTCCTAAGAACTTTTTCTACGTAGTATTAGAGAAGATAGGAATTCTCCGGTAGCTCATTAGGTTTTAACTTTTCAACTCTCATCAGGGAAGGTATTGTGTTCGGCGCATAGAAAGCGGAGCACGATTGTCAGATAATACCGTTTTTCCTCCAAGTCTTAAAGATTCAAAGCATCTGTGAAGTTGGAAAAATCTACAATAACTTCTTTCTTAACACGGATTAAAGACAAATGTAAAATTTATTTGTATATCATTAGAGAAGTCTAACAAGCTGTAAAGTCTTTTTCCGATGCATTGGACGTCACTGCTAGCTACTAAGAAATCGTTAACATTTTCACCAGTCAGCAAGCGACACATGTATGGGACAAAGCTTACTACAGTTCGACGTCGTATATGTATTTTTATGTCTCCTTAGAAAAATCTTTTTAATTGACGGCATACAGAGAGAGAGAGAGAGAGAGAGGTGGAAACAAAAATCTTGAGCTACGATGAATGTTTTCCCCAGGACAGCGTAATAGCGTACCGGTTAATTCCGAATTACGGGAGAGGAAAAAAAAAGCAGTTCACGCGAACTCCATAATCCGTTAAATGTGCTGAAAACATATTTAATCGATTGCCGTTTCTTCCATACATATATTTATTCATTACTTCGTATGCATTATTTTTTATTGCATTTTAATTTAACATTTATTTCACGCTCAAGTGTGTGTCAGATGTGTCTTGCCGCAAAACATTTAAATGCCAAATGTGTGCTATTGTATGCGTTTACGTGTGCGTGGCATGTGCATATGCATGTGGATGTGCACATCTATTGTGCACAAATAGTGTTTTGTGGTTGATAAACGAAATGAACTAATTTCAAGTATAAACCTTAATTTCACACACTGACTTCCATTCACGTACAAACAAATGAACGAATGAAACGTGCATTGACATACACACACACACACACGCACACACGACCAGACGCACCATCAAATTTTAAATATAAGAACAATAATAATTCTCTCAGTTCCCGAATGGTTGCCCGACTGCCTGACTGCCTGACTGCTTGACTGTCTTGTCTCCTTGTCAACTGTTATCTAAAATAATGTTTGTTTTGATGTAAATTCCCAAAATTTGCTTTCATTGGTTAAGTTGTTGTTGCCATGGCTGTCATTACACACAAATGCAAAAAGTGCGGGCAGATGTTGTAGCGCTATAGAGCCGATTTCTGCGTATAATGCAATAGTTTATGTAAAATTCGCTTTTCAAGTGGTTTTTACAAAAAGCCCGTATAGCTTAATTCAAGTGGCGCTTGTAGTGCTAGTGGCATTAGTATTCGTTGCACTAGTATGCAGTAATAGTAAGACTGGTAGGAGTTAATGAATGTGTATGCTTGTGGGTTAAACATATGTGAAAGGCAATGTCTATGACTGCGTGCTCGCGTGCGTGTGTGTATGTGTATGCGTGTGCGTAAATATGGGTTTTTGTGATATCGGTTTTGTGTTTAACACTCTCTCAAACGCCCCATATTATGTTCAAGCATTCTTTAGTATTCTTCCTTTCTACCTTTATTTATCTCTCTTTGCCTCTCTCTCTCTTTCTCTCTCTCTCACACACACACTCATTCGCTTTCGTTCCCTCCACGTCTGGTAATGTTTATTTGTTGAACAACTGTCGATAAGTTACCGGAAATTATAAAACACAAGGCCGGAAATTTAAACTGAATGTATTCAGTGTATGCGGATGGTACAGTACTACGTACACTGTCAGATGTCAATTTCGAAAACAGAATTTAATTAAAAAATATATATTCGAAAGATTTTTACCTTAGAAATAAAATATAAAAAAAAAGAAGTAAATTTACATAAAAATTCTGGTACAAGAGGTTTTTTCCATATATATATATATATATACATACACATATATATATTATCTCGGAAATCCTACTAACCTATATGCAAAAAAAAAGAAACATTTCTTCATTAGGTGCAATTGCATATATGTATGCAAATGCTTGCGTGCGTGCTTATACTAGTATAAGATAAAAGAGGAGTGGAGACCGATCCTTTGTAAAGCAAACATTAAGTTTTCCATTTAAATGCAAATTACCACACGGAGTAAATGTGCATTTTGAACATTTCCGTTTATGATAGAAACTCACATTTACTGCCTGCTGCCTGCTAATGTAGCTTAGGAGGAGAAAAGTTTGTTGCATTATCATCCTTATCATGTAGTAGCATTTAATCAGCATTAGCAGCATCCTAACATCAGAAACATTGCCTTCATTTTCATTATCATCATCATCATCATCATCATCATTACCATCAACATCATCAACATCATCAACATCATTATAATCATCATGGTTTGCAATCATTTGGCATCTTTTTTGTTAAGGTTGTAAGTATCAGTCGCTATAGACCATTAACTCAGGCCTCCCAGTAGAACAAACTAAACATTTTGAAATTGAACTAAATGCACATCGCCGAGGGTTGTCCGAAAAATTCCCAAACAAAGCATGAGAACAATTCTTTTTTTTTCTTTTTTTTGTAAAATTCAACTCGTATTTCCCAACGTAGTCACTCAATACAATCAGTCTAATGATTCGCTACCATTTGATTGTCATATAAAAAAGCATTGAAAGCAAATCGTTTTCCCTGGACCATCTTTTTGAGGCTTGTGAGCAGATAATAGCTGCTGGGAGATGGATTTGGAGAAAATGACGGGTGAGACTGCAAATGAACTTCTATTCATGCAAATCATGCAAGCAATTTTGCCAAAGCCATTGACGTGGAACTCGCTGTTTCGATGCCACCGATTGTGATACCTAGCGAGCGGTCAGCTTTTCCAAGCGCAGATCTTGATTTAATATGTGACAAACACGAGCCGTTTGCACATGTTCGTAGCCTCTGTTATCCCTCCATCCCTAATTCGACGATCAGCTACCACTAGGTATATATATATATATATAGGAAAGCGACCAAGGAAAATAAATACCTACTGACTGACAATCCTATACTCGATTACATCTATTTTCACAAATTCCCTCACATCGATTAGCTCACACGATTGTCAAACAGCAACAACAACTACGCGTCCAAATTGTTGGGATACTGTCGAGTACTTGTCAAGCCATGCACAAACTCGCTCTTAGTTTTATGCCCAAATGCTGCCATTTTCTTGTTCAGTTTGCAAATTTTTCAGCTAATCATCGCATTGCAGGACATATACGGTTTTGTGCTTCACAATCGATACGTGTTTCAAATATTTTTACAAATACCAACATACGCAGCTTTCAAATACATGTACGTACTATACACTATTTATACGAGACTTATAAGGGTGCCTCAAAATGGCCCGTGCATCTTTGCAGTAAAGTACTGGGTAATAAACAATCTTGATTTCAAATATATATATAAAATATATATATATATATATATTCCACCACATTTCCCTTATATTCAACCATAAGAGTATGGACATTCGGGACGTTTGAATATATAGAAGGTGTTCAAATAGCGTCTGAAAATATATATGCACTTACGTATATAAGTGCACGTATGTATTTGTGTATACATATATGTATATATGTGGATATATAAATATAGTTTTTTGGACGATCCATGTTCTAGCTATTGTTGTAAACGAGGAAGTAAATATTTCTTAATAAGCTACACAGATACGAGTATCGTTCTGTATCGCTCGTATCGCCTATCAACAGAATATGTTTATTAGTAAATAACGGATCAGTTCATGTGTTGGCTGACGAGGGATCTTACCTTGTCATGCTTTCGGCTTTCGTGGTTTCAATTTGCGAAAGTGACCTGATAGTCCTTTTTTGACTTTTAAGACCTTTTTAGCAATTAGACCTGAGGCTCCACTTTAACGCGCTGCGAGGTAAACTAGTATTGGGAGCAAGCCCCAGTTTCACACGTTGCTAAAGAAATCAGAGCTTTAAACGCGTCAAACGATGTTTTCGCTTCCGACAACATACAAAACTGAACGTGGACCTTAATTGCTGTTCTGTTGTGGTTAGATTTCGCGTAATTTCAAATATTATTCACTTAAAACTCAGTTTTCTTTAAAGCAAATGGATTATGTCCTGCCATGAACAACTTGCAAGACTAAGCGTAAGACTTACCTACTGTTCTAAATAGTATCGTATGTAGAGCTTACTTTGAGATATTTTCCAAGAACTTAGCCCTTACAACTTAGGGGTAATTCGCTCAATTTTCTTCTAAATACATACGAAACTAAGCGTAGATCTTATGTGCTACTGTAGTAAAAACGACATCTAGCTTCAAATCAAGCACTCGGCATCTAACACCAAGCTTCATTCAACCCATTATTACAGTATTACAGCCTTCGCTCACTAACTTACGCTTGCTACTCCAAACTTTAGCTTTCTTCGCTTCGGCAGTACTATCGCTTTGCTTCAACAATTTACAAAGCACTGCATTAGTCCTAACCATGTGATAGTGTGAACAGCATTAAAAAATAACTCTTAACCCAAAATATGGTTCCAGCTTTATTGAACTCAAGAGCTTTACTCGGTTGATATTCTCTTACTTCTTCCTTCAAAATATAGCCATAATTGCTGAAAATGTTCGGCAGTATAATGTAGAAGTTAGTTACCTGCCAGCAAATAAGAGGTTCGCACTCGTAAAAAGAAACGGCCCGGTTCTAAAAATTGCACTACGAAATTATATGAAACTGGCTTTCTTTTCCCTTTACCTTAATATAAACTTAGTTCAGGTCTTATTGCTGCTTTATACAGAAAATGTTCATACCCCTTCACACGTACATTTATAGTTTTGTACGGAGAGTCCCCTAAAAAAAAAGAATTTGATTTTCAGAAAAACATAACGATTTCTTAACATAGCTTGACACCATTGCTATTCCCGAAGAGAGAAACCCCACGAGTGTTTTTTTGCAATTTTTACGAGAAGCATCCCCATGCTTGTAGCTGCTACAACGTGTTCACATCGCACGTGAAGAGATTGCAACAAAAAATTATGAAGCTTATAATTTTCCCTAAAGACGATTACCAGAAATGAAGAGCGTATAAATGACTGTGAAAGTTCCGAAACCATCTCACGATATAGTGATAAATAGATTTTGTCGGTTCATCTTAAAGTATACTATATGAAATTCGAACGCAGACAAGTGTAAGTAGATGCGTAGGCAATATTTTCTACTCTCCGCATGGGGAGAATAATGAATTTTTGGCTTTAGTTTTACTTAAATTATATTTTTATGTTACTTATCATGTTTGTCTGGTTTGTTTATATGTATATATATATATATATATGTATATTTATATAAGCAATATGTATATAAATACATTTATACATGTATGTTTGTACGTACGTATACGTTTGAACATGTGGCTTATAATTCCTGATAATTTTCGACTGTAAAGTCCATATAAAACTGTATTTTGTCCTTTAATATTCTCAAACATGCATACATATATCTATTTAAAGGCATATATACATATGCATGTCTTCATTCAATACATTCATTCATTCGGTTTTTGTTGTCCGTATATGTATATCTCTACATGAATGCAGAATACAAATGCATGGATTTTGTGTATACACTCGTTGTAAAGTTCATGAATATGTGCAAGTATGTATTTGTGTCACGCCTCCCCCCCCCCCCTCCACCCCCCTGTTGTGAACCACTCCTCTAAATAGATCCCTATGATATTATTTTGCTGTTGTCGTAGTCGAAAACCTAACCAAAAATATCGATTTTAGATTTAAGCCTAAAATGTGTACTTGCACATATACATACACATGTATGATTTGTATATATATATACATATATATGTGATATTTATGTAAATGTCCATATCATATATAATATCCATAGTCAGGATATATACACGCATACAATTATACAAACGAACATATATGCATATATATACAGATTTGCACTTACACTGTACAAAAGCATGTTTATATGGAATTGTTTGTAAAAATGTATATATATGTATGTATATATAGTAAACTATGTGCCTAAAACTGTTTAGTTGTATGTGTTTTTCGAGGCTACATTAAATGCTTTACGTTTCAGTTTTCATTGCCGCAATGTCTAGTATTGGGAAAAATACTAAACTCTTTACGAACTTTGTAATCCGTGACACTAAGCTCTATCTACATACACATTTATATAGAGAAAAGTAAAATACTTTCTTTATCAGTTTCGCAATATGTTTATATATTGTTTATATGGTCATCTATCCCGTCTGTCAATGGTAAAAATTTCCAAAGTCGTCGTGTTCCTCAAAATTCTTTACTTAAATTCTTTCAAGCAACGGCTGGATAAAAAAAAAAATACTTTTTTTTTCCTAATATGTTAGGAAAAATAGTGTAACATACAAGGCGGCCAAGATTCGTTGAGAGGTGAACTCTATTTGATTAGTCTTTCTTGGTACGAGCATGAGGTTTTTCTGGCCATTTGGAGATATTTTAATGATATATAAAAATATCCATTTACTTATTTACTTTCATGATTATTATTATTATTATTATTATTGTTATTATTAGTTGTGCAAATAAATTCAGTATAATATTTGATAAAATTCAAATTTAATTAAAAAATTTTTGATGCAAAGCTTAACGCCTGATATATTCACTATCATTATTTGCGGTCTTTTGCCACATAGCGAATGCTTGCGCGAAAGAAATCTTGACGCAATCGGGAGAAGTTGTCAGCCCACGTTTAAGACCTTTTCTTGGTTTACTTTTGCGAAAGATGGACGGACGTATGCGAATGTTCATTGTCCTCCAGGTTACAATTTTTTCATGAAATCTCGCAGGCCATCTTCTAATTGTTTCATAGCTTACTGCCGACTTAATTATTTGCTTAGCTTTAGCTGCACGGTTTGCAGTTTAAAACGGAATAAATTCCAGTGCCGTAAAGGATATTCTCTGCTCTCTGATATACGATGAACAGCAACTAGTAACCAATTGAATCTTATACCGTACAAGTAGCAATATCTACTAGCCTATGTATACCCAAAATTTCGGGAAAAATGAACCCATCAGATACATTTAATAAAGCAAACAATTTTAATTTGTTTGTACAGTGTGAATGCTTCGTAGATTAAGTATAAGATACTGTTTGTAATATCAAAAAAATGCATTATCGACTGGAGATTCTGAATTGGTGCCGTTATCTTGATATGCCTGTCCGTCTGTCTGTCCTGTGTGAAATATTGAAATCATGTTGTTTGAAACGGTGACACCGTCGCTTATCTTCCTATCTTGGAATGGTATGTGTTCACCATAAGCTTCGGTATGATTCGGCAACAGTTTTCTCCAAATGCGAGCAAAAAATTAATCCCTTTCGTGAATGCTCTCTATTTGAAGCACAATTTTAGCACATATTAAACCCAACAAAATAATACTATGTCAACACGTGCGGCATTCATTACTTATGCGTGTTTAAAACTTGTTGATAACGCAATAGAAACTTTGTACTACAAAGTGCTTGCCTCTCATACAAGCATTTCATTGCTTTATGTCTGATATACTTAATAGGATCTTTCAAGCTTCCCTTTGGGTATTGCAAACTATTTGATAAAATGACCTCTCGGTGGCGCGTCGCATGTGCTGTAATAGTCAATGAAAGGCATTTTTAGCAAACAAGCAAGTATTTGTTCCTTCTTCCCTCCTCTCCTGGAGAAGAGAATTGCTTCAAAAAATTTAAATATCAAACCCCAATAAAAATTGTGCTGATAATTTAGGAGAAATAGCTAAAGAGAATTATTAAAAAAAAAAAATAAAAAAATTATATTCGAATACATTTTATTTTCACTTGAATTTTTATTTTTATTACGATTATACGGCGACTAAATTATGGGTGCATAACTAAATAAATTAATTTTATTAACAATATTCTGTTCTGTCAGTTGAATCTGAAGCAGCGTCAGGAATAAAAAAAAAAAAACTATATTTAATAATTTCTACTTTTATTATTACTGTTAATGTAGTATGATGGACTTTTCTCTACCTTGACTATGCTTCGAGGTAAGCACAAGCTTCACGTTTTTTTTTTTTTTTTTAATTGCCAAAAATATGCAACACTGGTCGCAATGAATTTACTTTTCTTTTTTCTAATTTCCATTCTGGGTTTAGCCAAATAATTAAAATAGGATTTATAAAAACAGAAATTATTTACTTGCTAAACTAATCATAAGTCTAATCAAAAAGCAAAAAAAAAAAAAAGAAAAAAGGCTTACACAAATCCATAAAACGTGTACATGTAGAAAAAGAGAAAAAAAAAAAAAGAGAGAAACCACTGAAATCAAAGCTAACATGTATTAAGCAAGAAAAAGAAATCAAACCTACAGTCAATTGCATTTCAACTACTATTTCCACTTGAAACAACACTCTCAACGTTAAATCCTATACAGATGATCGCACGACATCTCATCCATTCATTCATTCATTCATTCATTCATCCAATCATTCATTCATTCATGTGTTCATTTGTTCGATTATAGATTTTATCCAAGCAAATGCAAAAAAAAAAAAAACATGACGACGATCTCTCTGAGTGCACAAAAACAAAAGAAAGCGACGGTGCCAAGCAGAGATTGCGTTAAGAAGTCGAAAAAAGGAAATACTCATCAGTTTAGAAGTATGCACAGCGGGGAATGTAACTTTTTTTTTAATCTACACTCACATAAATTTTTTAGGAGTGTGACATTTACATGGTCTACATACTACGCAGCCAATGGTTTTTCTGTTTTTCATGGCTATGAACGTGGCATGGAACAACTGTATACTAACTTAGACAAAGCGTTGAAAACATGCAGTAATTCGCAATGGAAACGATGGAAAGCCAATCGGTTTTTGTTTTGCCTTGATCGCTAAAAAGACAGTTAATTACTTGTTCCAATGAAAAAGTTTTTATTTCTTTCGGTAAATGTTGAGGGCAACTCAGCTTCACAAACGAAAAACTCTTCATATCCGGTTATCACAGAAGAACGAAGGGACCTCGTTGTAATTGACTAATAGATTACTAATGAGGTAATGGTTTATAGTGATTCCTGCAGAAGGTTACGTAATCAGAAATCTGTCTCATCGCAGCATGGTGGACTTTCACTCTATTATTCAACGGTATGAAGGCAGGACCAGTTCTTCCAATGGTATGAATAGAATTTATAAAAAAGCCGAGTTGGATGAAGTGACTTTTTTTGCACCTTACTGGCCCATAACTTTTTCATTAGCAGTCTAAGCATTAGCCTAAACTGAATTTTTTTGTTGATTTGTTCGCATTTACCTCAATTTGATCATAGTCAAGCTTAACTAATTCAGTGAGTCAGTTGTTTGTCTATTGTAACGTGACCTAGTGTAACGTCTAATCTACGCTTTTCTCTCGCTCTAAGGCATCTTCAGTTGATTCGACCCAGTTGCAGAATAAGCTTTTCCTTCTAATCTTAAGATAACTTACCCCAAGTGCTTGTGTCCTTAATCTCCCCATTTTTTTTCCCGTTCGAAAGGAAAACATTATAATTAAATATTAATTATATTAAGTCACGTAAATAATTTGGACAAATATAGTTCACATGAACTCGTAACCATGTCCCCAATCAATGCAAAAATAAACGTTTCATATGTGTATTCACTTCAAACACGATGGGTACCCAAGTTTCGCCTCAAAGCCGTTTTTTTTTTTTTGGCTTGAATGAAATCGTACAAGAATAAGGCAATAATACCAAACAACCCACACTCGCCTCAATAGACATGAAAGAAAAGAAAGACAGATAGACATAGAGGGTGACACAAAAAAAAAAAGTATATATATATATATATATATATATATATATGTGTGTACATGTATGTGTGTATATACAAATAAAAAAAATGAAAATAAATAAAAATAAAAACAAGTTTTATAAAAACTCGGTAATAAAACGGAAGTGAAAATAAGGTTAAAAGCAAATTCAATTTTACATCCTTAATGATATGCAATCAAATGGAAAATGGAGGAGAGTACAAAAAAAAAAGCGAACAGAAAAAATAAAAAAAAAAAGTTAAGAAAAAAGTAACCATTTTTCAAATGCAAATTAAATAGGTTAAGTAGGTAGATAGAGGTGGCTGGCGTGTGCGTGTGTGTGTACAATAATATAAATACGCTTTTGTTAGCTGAAGATGCGACGAGTGTTGAAAGGAGAAAAGAATGATGTGAAATACACTTTTTATTTTTTCCTTTTTGTGATTAAATACCGTTACAATTTAGGAAATGGACTCGAAGAGGAGAGAACGAGGGTAAACGAGGGGTGGTCATAGAAGACGGAATACAAAATGAAATGCTTGGTAAGTTATGCGGAAAAATTACTACAAACTGCAAGAATTTTAATTAGAGGGTTCCTTTCTGTTTTTTATCTTTCTTTTGTTTTTTTTTTCTTTTTTTTTATTTCATTTTTATTAGTTTATTTTATTTATTTATTTTTCTTTTTCTTTTCCTTTTTTTTTTTGTAAAACTAATGAAAAAAAAGGAAAACCATAAACTGAAACATACACACAAACACAATTCTCTTTTTTCTTAGTAAGAAAATATATCATCAGGTTTTCATTACTTAATTATGTTTACGTAAGTTGGTACACTTTGAAGCAAAAACGACAGATTAAGGTCAGCGTAACCGAAATTTGAGTTTTAGACGCATTGCAATGCTTCTTCTTCATTAAGGGTTTACCTAATACTACTTTGTAGACTAGTTTTTTTCCGCTATCATGGGAAGGTGTGTCGTGCTAAGGATTCCACATATCCGCGTTAGACTTTTCTTGCTGGTGTTTCTTAAAAATAGACGGCCCGTGCAGATAAACGTGAAATTGATTTGACAGCAACTGATCTGAATGGATTATGCACCGCCTGAATCTTTGCAGCATCTTGTTCGGGTATTGCTTGAGATTGGACATTAAAACATATGTGCGGTGTAACGGTCATAATAGATAGAAGTTTAAAGCAGATGTGCCCATTTCAACAAGGCCCCAAGGCGTGTTCAAAATGTCCTAACTTAGACAGCTGTTTTACTTTAACTGGCTTTTGCGACCTGGGCCTGTTCCACAGAAAAAAAAGGCACCACCGCCTGCACCTGCCATATAGATCTTTGGAAATTACTTTCCATGTAAAGACTCAGGTTTTAGACTTGACCAAAGGCTACAATATTGTTTATTTTGGAAATTTTTTGGTCACAAGTAATCGCCTTGGTTGGAATTGATTCTATGCCGAAACTCATTACAGCTCTCGAGATCGTCTAGGATCAATGCACTAAATATCCATAATGGTCCAGGTGTTTACACTTTCCCTCTTGCTCTTCCTTTCTTCTTCCTCAATCTTTCCGGTTTCATGTACCTGTAAGCTTTCTTAATCATCAAAGGCTTTACACTTGCAGGGTACGTCTCTTGAGCGATCGGTAATTTAAAAGTGGAATACGGACAAAAAAAAAGGAGAAATAAAAAAGGAATTAGAGAAGTCCTTAGTTAGCCAATATACAGCCAAACGTACCCTAACACAATCCTTGAAAAGTTGAAAGTTTGTTCCTCTTGCTTCCAATGCCATATTAACGAATTAAATTAACGACGTTCTTTGCCGACTTTCACTATCAACAGCTACATTCCTTTGCTTGGTATGTGAGAAAACTTTCATAACAGGATTACTTTGCAGATGACGAAATAGATTTGGGACAATAACTAGGTTAGACAAGGCGAAGTTGAATTGGCCTTGCCTTTTTGGACGCAGCAGTACGTCGTAGATGCGGCTCGGTGTCGGTATACTTTATATGGAAGATATTTTTAAAGATGCATCTTTTCACAAAGGATCCGCTTTCAGAGAGAGAGAGAAAGAGAGAGAGAGATAGAGAGATAGAGAGTGAGGGAGAGAGAGTGAGAGAGAGAGAGAGAGAGAGTGAGAGAGTGAGAGAGAGAGAAAGAGATAGCTTACCCTAAAAGATGTATCTACTTGCATATATAGGGCATATCTAGGCAGACAGGTATAACGAACTATTTACTCTTTTTTTCATTCTGATCACATAATCTAAAGCTTGCTTCCAAACTTCGACAAGTCGGCACAAATAACGGTCTTCTTCTATTAACAAGCTTTCCGATGTTTCAACCCAAAGAGCAGAGGAAAAAATTGATTTTCGTTGCAGGTGCTAAAGCACTTTTATGTACTTAGGATATCTTCCGCGTGTAGTATCGTATATCATGCGATATTGTGGCTGATTATTTCGCATATTACGGGTTGTCTACGGCTTTGTCCATCTGAATATTATGGAAAAGGTAAACACACTTTAATTTATTAAAGGAGAAAATCAAAATTTCATTTTTTAATTCACTGCAGACACTAGCGATTATTCTTTGAAATTGCTGTGTGTTGTGTAAAGCTTAACGCATAAAATAAAAATCATTTATTTAATCATCATAATTATTATATTTTGTTTTTGCTTGCATGTGTTTAATCACATGCCAGAGATGCCACAACTGTTTAATACTTGAAAGCACTTTGGCAGCATATTCTTTATTATATATATATATATATATGCATTCATACTCCACTCCACCTTTTTCTATTTATCTTCACATTTATATGAATGACAGCGACAGACAGGGAAATAAAAATCTGGGGAGTCTAGGTAACCACTTTACTTTGTATCTAATTGCAAAATAAATAAATGGATAGATATATATATATACATATATATACATGCATGTATACATGTATACGTGCATTACATATATGTACACCTGTATTATATATTATTGTATTGTATTATATATATATATATATATATATATATATATGAGGAAGAGCAAAAGCATATAATGAAATGGTTTCAAATTCAAATAGAATCAGTGTTGATGCGGTTGTTGTTGTTGCTGTTGCTGTTCCTATATACATTTTAATTAAGGAAATGCGAGAAAACGCCACTCATTAGATGTAGGCATCAAACAACACCATCACTACCATCACATATAGTCGACGATAACACGTCAAGTTTTTTCTTTTTTTTGTTTCTAAGATAAATTTATGCATTACATGCCCACGTGCACGCATGTACAGTAAGTGACAATAAATATGCCCTAAATGACTGCGTTCGATACGTACGGTCTGTTCCAAGTTTTTTGTGATTTTTTGCTTTTATAATTAAAAAAAAAAACAAAAAACAAAAAAAACTAAATTCACCACAAAGGATCTAGTAATGTGTTGGTATTTAACCGAAGGTTACAAAGCTTTGTTTGACTTGTAAACAATGAAAAATATGCTAGCGGAAGCTATCACCTATAAATAACTTTCCCACGCTTCTAACATCACAAAGCTTTTGCTTTCCAGGAGGGGGTTGAAATTTCTCTGCCGAGCTTTCAGACATCGAGCATGGCCTTTCCGCTGAATTCTCAGAGACCGTTTTGGACCTCTTTTAAAAAGATAAGACCAGGCCGGATCTTTTCAGAAGACGACACTTTCTCATAGCCGAGCTTTCCGCACTTGTCGTCACCTTAGGCGGAACATCCCCATATTCTGAATACCTTTTGGTCTCTTTCGAAGTTATAACTTCATAAGTGAACTTGTCAGTGAAAACTTGATCTGTGAACATCATTTAAGCATATTGTCGGCGTCAACCACTGACGCACACTGACGCATGTTGACGCACAGGGGGACACATGGAGACACATAGGCGGGCAGACATGGCCAAATCCACTCAGAATTTCACGCTGATCAAGGATAGGGATACTTTAGATAGGGTCTCTGAAGCTTACTTTTGCGTGTTACATACATTAAGGGAAAAAAAAAATGAGTAGAGTGGCAGAAAACAAAATCAGGTACACGTTGCGTCTGCAGTTGATCTTAGTCGTTAAGCATCTCAGTACAATTAGCACAGATTTTCTTTTGTGTTAAGAAGAAAATTCTCTTCAATGTAATCTTAGTTTGCTCACTTAGTGTCCCGTAAAAGTACGGGAAGGAAGGGAGAAGTGGAGACAGGAAGCAGAGTTTGTGATCGTTCGATTTGAAAATGGAGCCATTAGGCACGATTGCTGGTAGGTTGTTCCGAAAACGGGCAGTATAGTTAAAAAACGTCGACTCGCGGCAGTGTGTTGTCCGGTATGCAGGTAACGAGGACGAGTGAGTGGGAATGCTGAGATGCTTTGTAGTTCTGTTAAAGGACGTAGTTGGTGAACAAATCTCTTTTATCTCTGTATGTACATGTACATAAGCACAACATAGCCTACATTGTGCTCAAGGGTATCGAGAGTTTTGGAAACACTTTTGTCGCCCACGAGCGTCTGAACCTGTTGCTGTATGCGGTTGAAAGCCTTCAAGCAAAGTTTGGATGCTCGCGGCCACACTAATTTTAGCCAGCTGTAGGCGATGTAATTGGTACGGACGTACTTTTAAGGCTTTTAAGGCTTAACTACTTTATCTGAGTTGCTTTTGGTACCTTGAAATTGTTTAAATTTATGAAAGATCTGCACCTGTGTTGGATAAAGTTTCCTATGCAAATTCGCTTGAAATTTACACTACAGAGACTACAGAGTAACTCATGAAATGTTTTCGAAGCTTGGACGATTTTTATTTAGCGTTTATTATCAAATTAAGTTTTACTTATTCGCTATCTAACAAATACCTAGGCACACACATCTTAAATGTCTTTTAAGAATCATTGATATAATCTTTAATTGTCTAATGAACGTTAACTTTGCATAAATATATTTCTATACATTCACACATACATTTAGGCTTCAACAGGCTTACACATTATTTCTACAATACCTGTCGTACTTGATGTTCTTCCCTTCGTTTACTTGTTGAAGTTGTTATTAAATTATTATGCAAAAAAAAAAAAAAAAATACATTTTTTTTAAGTGATTCTATGCTTTTATTTACCAACACACTGCCAAAGTCCGTGCGCACGATGCGGTGCCAGCAAGAATGTGTTTAACATCTTTATATATGTATGCGCGCACACATGCAAATGCAGAAATTGTTTGTTAAGTACTTGGATATGTTGTAAGTAAGTAGGGGTTGCGAATGAAGAAATAAACAACAGCAATCATAATGACACACACACACAACACACGTACATAACAGAACACGCAGTACATAACAGATATGTACTACAATTTCGTTTGTATCTCACTCACCAGACAGATAATAGCATTTTTTTAATAAAGTGCTTATGATGCAATTATTACAGTAATGAAGTGAGCGCATGAGACTATTAAGCATAATAATAAAATTAAATTAAAAACAGCGAAAAGCATTAAAAACAAAAGCCTGTTGTGTTTGCGGTTAATAATGTAACGGAAAAAACAAAGACTGAGAAATGAAATAGAAAGCAAGCACGGGTCGTCTATAGAAATTTTAGTTCAGCAAATTTCTATATGACACAGACACAGAAATATATTCTCTGTTGTTGTTGCATGCATTAGGAAAAGAAAACTTGAAGTTTTAAAGTCATTTTTTTTTTTTTTTTCATCATCGAAATCTTAAAAGTTTTTTGATGACATCTAACCCATGAGTAAAGCGTTCGTTTATGTTACACGGCAACGACATGTGTTAGTTATGGTTAAACAATTGTTTTTGTAAACGTCTTTTGGAGACAAAGGCCTCTGCTCTGAAGCTGTCATTTTATGGAAACTTTTTTACTATAGTAAGGACTTCTATTAAACTTGCCAGGCAGTATGCAGTGAAGATTTCTATTAAGCTTAAAAGGCTGTTCGTCTAACTATTCTTGTTCGTGTCGCTTTTCCCAAATACCATCTCGGCCTGTGAGACATTTTTCTTTGTTTTCTGCATCAGCGGGGTTTTTCCGTTAACAGCTGTAAAGAAAAAGAGCATTTCGAGAGAGGATGTACTTATTGTTCTTCTTGTTGTCTTATATTTATTCTAAATTTGAGACCTATGTTTGTTGTCTACGTGGTCTGCAGTTGCTCATTAATCACCAACGATTGAATTAGTTAGTAAGGCACAATAATGCATTCTACAAAGATTTGATTCTATCATGTGACCCTCGCCGGACCAAGGTGTCAGGAATGTTATGTAAGCGTTACGATTTAGCTGTGAGCTTGAATTACGATTAGACAGCCCTTCCTTTTTGCATCGCGTTAATGTACCTTCTCGCAATACATTAATTCTTTGCGACTTTTTTATGAGAAATCCACGACCAGCCATGTCGTGTCCTTCCTCTCGCCCTATAATTGTTTCTCAAGGCATTCTTACCAGAAATGCAACTCAGATCTTTGCCTCTCATTTTGCAATTAGCCTGAGTGCATTGGTGTGACTCGATCAAGGCGATAAAATTGAATCGAAAAACTCAACACCCAAACGAACTTGGGATAAAACCACCTTATATTATTATAAAGATTATAAAGATGTGTCCGTCTGTCCGCGTTGTTTTCTTGTTTTTTTTTTTTTTGTCTTCAAGTTTGGTACACTGATGTGTTGTCAGTCAAGGATGAACGCTATTGCAAATGGTTCGGAGCGGATCACTTTTTTGACTCCTTTTCATATAACGCCCGAAAATTCATTATATGAACAAATGTAAGTGTAGGGTACTTAATGGTGGGCCGCAACCCACCATGGGTCTTGAATGACAGTAAAAATTACTTTTGAAAATATTGGCTTGAAATTTAACACAGATATCGACTGAAGTTTTCCTTATAAGAAAACTACTTGTAAAACTACTCGTCTGGATAAACCGATACAATTTAAGTGGAGAAATTATATCAACTTTGGAATCTCAACATTATGTGGGAGATATGCTGGTTGCGTTTGGTTTCAGTTTAGAGGCCGGAAAGTAAATGAAAAGGAAAAATTCATTGTAACAATTAATTCTTCATTACAGATATAAAAAGTCATCAAAAGTACGTTTCATTATAACCCACACCACACTTGTGGTGCAGGATATGTTCAGATAGTGCGGACGTATGTAACACCCAGGAGGATTTAAGATAGAGCCAACTTTTACTAAACCGATCGATTCAGAATCATTTTCTAAATCGATCTAAGCCTGTCTGTCCGTCTATCTACTCGTCTAATGTTCTTGTGTTCAAGCTGTAGCTTACAATTTTCGAGATATTTTGATGACACTTGGTACACTGACGTATTTTGGCCCAAGAAAGAAAGTTGTTGAAAATGGTTCGGATTGGTCCACTTTCTAGACCACTCGCTATATAACGCCCTTTTCTTAAAAGTCGTTATATGGAGAAAACTTGGAATTTTCAAAATTTCTCCGCAAAAGTAACTAAGAAGGAGTATTTCGGAATTCTAAATTGAGTGTGTGGAAAAAAAAACTGGCCTCTGGAGGAATTTTTTGAAACCCCTCTCATATAACCGTTCCTGCGAAAGCTAGTTTTTTATGGCAAAAAAATCGAATTTCCAATATTTTATTGTGAAAACCGGCTCATAACAGGAAATTGATAAACAAATCTATCTACCTTATTGAATTTGGACCTAGTAGATCTATTCTTGAGTATACAACTGCGTATAAGTATTCTCATGAAACGTAGACCCCTATATGCCGAAAAGGTCTACTTGCGAATTTTTTTATGATTAAAATTTGCTCCTGCTAATAATTGAATAAAAAAATTAAGTGGACCTTATTTGAACCATATGGGTCTATTTTTTGCCCCCATTCCATATAAGGTATCTCATGATATCTTATTAGGCCTTAGGAGGGTTTAAGCAAAACAAAAAAAAAATAAACGGTGGGGAAAGTGGTTTACATGGGTCTATTTTTTTTCTGGACGCTATCACGAAACGCAAATCCTCATGTGAAAAGAGAATCCACTATCTCTCACTATGCAGTCCTTCGTTTTTAGTGTGTTGTTACCCAAACGAGCGAGTACAGTTGTACTATGCGAAATGGTGTAGGGTATATAAAGATGAGCGTCGCCCGACTATAATGTTCTTACTTGTTTTACAATACATATGTGAAAATTTCCATTGCTCGTCCGTATACGCAGACCTTATAGATTTTTTTTTCGTCCCCAAACTTTAGAGAATCGAATATATTTCGTACGCGTTATTATGTTTGACATTTAGGAGATATTTTTTTTTCAAAATCATTTTTAATGACTTTTCGTGTAACGTATGTAACGTAACTATTCATAATTGATAGAGATTAAATCATGAAGCACGAATGCGTAATGGATATGAACATTTACGGTTCTTTGTGATTTTGTTGCATTTATGTGCAAAAATGCTCATCATTTGCATGCGTTAGTTTTGTATAAAACGTAGATGGCCCAAGTTAGTAATTAATTTTGTTGAAAAATGTTTGATATGCTCGTGCTACAGTAACTTCACTAACGGGGTATTAAAAGCATTTATTGACATAATGATTAAATTTTCTACTTTCGAAGCGAATGTTCGTTCGCTCAATTCCATGCCATTTGATTATGATTCAGTTTCATTGACATTTATTACTGGATTTTATACGCTGTATGTACGTATGTACTTTTGCATATTTTATTTAAATGAACTCCTCAAAGCAAATATGTAAACGAATGGAAAACAGTTTACTCAAATTCTTGCCCATCATACTCGAGAGCTTAACTTATATTCTCTAAATCTTTATTAAGTCCTATAGTGAATGTGTTCCAAATTCACATTTGCTTAACATACAAAAATTTGCTGCGAATTTTGCTTACGTGATGACGTCTGTCATTGCATGTACGTAGTAGATGATGGCGGCTTCCATTTCCATATGCTATAAAATGCTGTAAAGTCAAACGAACCTAAACTTTCAAATGATTTAATCATGGTCATCATCGTACGTAATTATTAGGGGAATTCTGTGTGTGTGTGTGTGTGTGTGTGTGTGTAATGCTAAACATTCCCCGCCACATATCAAGTTTTCGGTTTTTTTTTTTTGTTTTTAACATTATTTGCCTTCTACTGTACAGGCTTTTTTGCATGACTCTTGTCTTAATCCTCCTGGCGCAAGTATAATCTCTTCCGGACCTAACGCAAAAAGGAAAACAAACGAGCATCGTTGATGAAATTGTCACTATTTAAAAAAAGAAGAAGAAACAAAAAAAAAAAAGAAAAGATTTAGGTCAACTGACCCTTGCAACTCATTGTTAAATAGTCTACCGCTGCTGTATGCAATACTTTTTATGTTTTTTTTTTTTTTTTTTTTTTTTGGAAATGTGAACCCATCACATGTGCACAGTGACATAAAGAATGGAAGACAAACTCATCGGAATGTTATGCTCTATGGCCAACATATCATACGAGAGGCTTATGTTTGTACAATGGTATGAAAAATTTGTGATGATACTGTATATATGTGTGTATATACGTGTATGTGTTTTTGTGTAAGTTTGTATGTATGCATGCATGCATATATGTATTAAGTCGCATGATGAAATTTCCACCTGACACATTTTATTTAATTGGTGACAATTCTGAATATTATCTCCTTTTTTTAATTGTTTGCTTTTTATTCGGCGCTCGCAAATATATATATATATATATATATCTATATATATAATCGCAGCAGGAATATAAGGATGAGAGATACCATTGCAAGCTTATTTAGTAGATTAGGTGGCATGGTTTCTACTTAGCAAGTAAAATTCAATGTCGATGCATAGAGACAAAAATTTGTCCAGGTATTTAGAAGATTACTTATAAGAGTGTCGTTTTTACAAATCCGTTATATCAGGTTTTCTGGCGCGGAAAAGCAATTGAATAAAATATGAAGAAAATAAATAAATAAAGTATTGTACTCCACTTTTCTCTCCGAGGAAAGATTTCTCTCCCGATCTCTTCTCATTAAATCATTTCACTTCGTTACATTTCCATCTCACCAACTACTACGAAAGGGAAAGGTGGGTCTCTCAGGGAGCCGCCTTGAAGTAACAAATTTCCTAATGGAACCAACATATACATATAACAAGATCTAATGGGTAGACGAATTAAGCTTCCATATGACTACTTAGAACTTCCTCCTTAAGATCATCATTTCCTCAAGAGAAAAAAAAAAAGAGAAAAGCGAAGAGAAGAAAAAAATATTAAATCCAAATTCTAGTGCTGATTATTACCGATGAATATACTACGTAGTCCAGAAGTGTCTTACGGAAAATAAAATTTTTTTTTATATAAGTAATAAACTTGCTGTTTCTCGCGAATGGTTGTGTGTCCATCAACTTCAATCATATTGATTGGTCGTCATCAGTGGCATTTCGCTTATCAGAACGCGATAATGCTTTCACTGAAAGTTTCCCTAACGAAACTTTGCAAATCAATTTTGACAAATGCGTTCTGCTATAGCATTAGTTCCATCATACGCAACACATATTCCTCTAAGTTCTAGTTACATTTTCTCACTAGTAACCGAAACAACCGATTGCTTTGAAAATCTTGTTTTACTAAATAAACGTAAGCCTGCTTCACATAACTATATGTACCTTTATCTCAAATTATATGCTCAGCTACATAGAAAAAGTTATTTTAGCGTAGTGTCGGGAAAAACCAAGCAAGAGATTTCCGGATTACCTAAGAATATAAACTTGGGTTAATTTGTCCTTCGATTTCACACTAGCTCGTCAAAGCGAATAAATTTATGAATTTGCATATGGCAACACCATGAATTTGCATATTACAAAACAGGCGATTTTATAAGTGTATTGAGTGATTAAAAAGTTGAGTACTTGAACTTCCATTTCACTTCTTTACTTAGGCGAAATGTTCTTACGAAATGCTTGTATATATGTATGTGTAAATATACAAGAAAATTGTATTTTGCCGACAACAGCAGGTGTTTTGCGCACTATAGATTGGAAAAGGGTGATGGGTAGGATGAATTCGATTTGATTTCTTGTTTGTTTCCGA
>CCAG010010692.1:0-11278 GCA_001077435.1 Glossina morsitans morsitans | reverse complement strand
CTCCCTTTTCTTACTATCCTTTCCGCGCACCACCCTCCCCTGACGTATAGGGAACATCGCCCAAATGGCTGATCATAAAAAGAAAAGTAATATAGAACCATAGTGTCCTCGAAAACGCGTCAACTAATAAAAGTAAACGGCTTTTAAGTATTTGCTGCTGATTAGTCGAGACGAAAAAAGTAATTTGATAAGAAGTATGTCCCGCCTCTTTAAAACATACCCTATATATGTAAAATAGTAACCCAAAGAAATCCTACGGCGATGGCTAATCTTAAGAAAAAGATTATGTTATGCTAGAAAGTGATTCTGACACGCACATACCTTTTTGTTGTTGTTATTATCATTATTATTATAATTAATTTAGCCCAAGAAATAAATTTAAAGACTAAAGACTTGAAGCACTAGTATAGGAGGCTATCGGCCTCATTGAATACTCTACCGCACTTGAGATTTGAATCCACAATTATTGAGTTGTTAGTCGAGATACATTGCCTACTTTGCCTACTTTGCCTACTTTGCCTACTCGGCCACTTCCTTCTTTTTGTTTTTTTTTTTTTTTGAACCAATTATACTTTTAGTACATTTTAAATTCAAGACTTGGCACTTTTTAAGTAAAAGTCTTTCTCGTCAAACGAAACTAATGGTTTATCTCTTAGATTAGGATAAAAAAAAAGTTCATACAAAATATATAAGCAGACGGAAAAACGTTAATAATTTGCGAAGAATTTATGAAAAAGTTCCAGCGGATGTTAATCAACCAGAAATATGTATTCCATTCTAAGGACCTTGGACATGATATCATCATTTTGATAAGAGCTTCGATAGCCTAACAAATCCTTTATCATCCGTTATATCTGTTTGACATTGCGATATCAAATCGCCCTCTGCTGAGATGAAAGAGAAGATAGGAAGACTTTCGAATGATGATATTTTTTTCACGTCGTGATCCAATTTCTCCACGTCGATTCCGACTTTCTCTCTAAAAGGCAAGTCGTCTTACGCAAGAAACGTTAAAAAACTTGCTTGTCTCGAAGACGTTATAGAATAGATTCCAAAAAAAAAAAAAAATCTATAGCGTGGTTTTAAAGCTTTGCAACTTTCCCTTCCACCTAACATATGAAATAATGAAGAAACTGCGAAGAAAGTTTAAAGATTCGCAATTTTTAATATCCGCTATATATCGTACAGCCGCCAATCAAAATGAATTTTAAATGGCATCGTTAGTTTTTCAAATAAAAAGAAATCAAGTCATGATAAATATGTATAAATATCCGGAATGTAGCCAATGAAGAATCGTAAGCAAAGAAATGGCAAAGAATTTAAACGTAATGGTATCGAAAAAGAGCAAATTAAGAGAAATCATACAATTTACACAATGATGGGCAATACGAAATGCACCACATTCAGTGCATAAATCTATACGATTTATATATATATAATATATATATAATATATATGAGAGACGAATACTGTGCTTATAGCCTCATATATGTATAGTTTTCGTATAATGCATCGTTGCTTGCATACATACAGGCATGCATACATACATACGTATACATATATATATATATGCGCCGTTAAAAGCCGGTGATGGTAACATTACATTATTGCATGATTTATTGGTGTCGATATGCTTGGTTTAACAATGAAAGTTGTCAGTCGGTAAAGCGCATGCAGTAAAACATCGCTAGGTATAGCAACAATAAAATCATCATTGCTGTTATCATCCTTTACTAACTATCATAGCAACTAAGGCAATCGTCATCACTCAACATAGATTCTAAGCATGAGCGCAACATCATTGCAATGACAATGAATGTCAGAATGAAAAGTTAGCAAAACCAATAGAGATAAGTAGAAAAGCGGCGCAGCACCAGCGCAGCAATAGCGGCAACATTAACCAAAAGCCTGGTGTGGTGCGAGAATGACATCGAATCAGGTTATGGTGGAGGAAATAGTGGAAAACAAAAAAAATAAAAAAATATTTAATACACTCTTGAAAACATTTTCTTACTTTCTCTGTCTCTGCCTCTATCGCTCAAATAGCGGCACTTATACATCTATATACATAAAAAGAACATAAATTTTATACCCAATGTTATGCTAAGCTCTTGCTTTCCCACTAAGTAAAAAGGTAGGCTCAATACTCACTACACACAAATGTTGATATGTACTACGCTACTATAGCTGTATAGAAGGTTCACATTAGCCTTATTACCGCCATCGAATGCTTGCATAATTTCTTTAAAAAAAAAAAAAGAAAAGAGAAAGAAAAACGAAAAACGAAAAAGAGAGCAAAAATACTCTGACAAACAAATGCATAAATTCCCAGAAAAACTTTTCTACTTTAACTCTATGTGTTAACGTAAGAAATGAGAAAATAAAAAATATCGAAAACAGATGAGAAAAGGAAGGAAAAATGAAACAAAATAATAAAAAATGGAAAGAGCTCTGCTGTTAAAGGAAAAAAACTATAAAATTCAAATGTAAAGAAAAAAGAAATTTGTGGTGAAATAACAATTGTTCTTGCATGCATTGCATTGCATTGCATTGCAATCATTGGATGGAAACACATATTGTGACATTAAATATTAATCATGATATCTCGTTGTTTTCTTTCCTTCACTATTTTTTCCCAATTTTTCCCCTACGAATGATGACCAAAATAACAAATGTTAGTTTGAAGTTCGTTTTGCAAAAAATCTCTCTTTTAAGGAAAGATTAAGTATTCAACTTATTATTTGAAGCTTATTGCTGTCGTTCGCATTAATAGAGAAAAATATACAAATTATTCTCACTGGACTTAAGAGCCGTTCGTTTGCATACAAATAGAATGATGAGTATTTCCTTAGCAGGAATCGAATATCCAGTAGAGGTGAGAATGCAACACCCAAAAGGAAGCTTCAGGAACCCTGCAAAGTATATATATATTGTTGATAAGCATCAAATTCTGAATCGATTTAATTTTGTCCGTCCGTCTGTCTGTCCGTCCGCCTGCCTATCTGAGCAATGTCTATTATACACATTCTCCTGGTCGCAAAAATTTTAAATTTGGTAGAAGCATTGGAAATTTTTGCACGCAAGTTGGTATTGGCAGTGGGTTGAATCGACACGCCTACAGGAACACTCCTGTTTTCCAAAGTAAATAGAAAATTGTGATTTTGGCTCTGTATTCATAAGCTACAGCAGATAGATCAACAAAATTTTAAACATAGCACCTATGGGCCCCGCCTACTCAATATTAAAAATTTAATTTTTTTTTAGTAGCTTTATAACGCACCAAAAGCAAGCTTCAAAAATCCGATAAAGTACAAAAATTCTTAGCGGGTTTCAAATTCGGAATGCCGTCTGTCCATCTGTGCGAAAACTTTCTTTCGTTCGGAGACATGGCCTAGAAATTTGCAAAAGAAAGTGAAAATGACCTAAGCCGTTCAAAGGACACGCCTACAGCGCCCACATGTCCATTCGTGAAAATCTTTGCTTTGTTATCCATATTTTTGCTTGTTACTCATAAAGAACAACACATGAACCCTATAAATTTCCATTTAACTCTGAAAATAGAAAAAGTCGGCCATACCCGTCTAATATTATAGAGTAAAAAACGTAGTTCCTTTACTTTTTTTAAATCTCTTTTAGGTTAACGGTGATGGGTATAAAAGATTCGGTTATGACCGAATATAATTTGCCTTCTTGTTTTTATAATTTATTTAAACCAAAGAAACGAGTTGTAGGATTAAAATTGAGCGAGTAACTAGCAATTAAAACTATCGGCTCTATTTGTTAACGACGCCCTTTTGAACAGAAGAAGACATGATTACCTTTTTCCTAAACTTAGACTTTACTGCTTATGCCTTTGTGTTCATAAAAAAGAGCGCATCTTTAAGAGAACTATGAATCTGTCAGATGGAGTGCTTGCACTTCCTTCAGTAAGTAAGACGGACATATAGTGATGTGTAACTACAAGGCTCATCCAGCAAGACAATTCAAGTATAAGGTATTCAAGCAACAGGGCCAACGTTACATATCATTAACGTGGCAGATGGCACCATTTTATTGAAAACAAATGTTGTCCATATATACGGCATAAGTGCCATCATCAAAAAAAGTTTGATCGACATACGCTCATGGTATTGCTCGAATCATTAGCATTTATTTGCATAAAAGTACGGTCTGAAATCGCCGCTCGCTTTTATTGGAAAAGTTATTCGGCTATTGCTCTTTTTATTTTTGGAGCCGCAAGTAGAACTGTTTTGCTGAAAAATGAAACTCTCATTTCATCAGAATAATTGTATCCTAAATCAGTTGGGATATAAGGATATATTAAGTTTGTGCCGATGTATGCAACATTCAGAAGGACTTGTGATAGATCCACCTTTTGTTATATCGGCAGAGTCACTCTCTAAGCTTGTCTGTCCCTCTATCCGCTGAATTTAAAATGACACCTCTTGTTGAAAGGTCTTATAACAGTTCAGATATCCAGGAAACTGCCATCAAATATTCAACTATTTGCTAGAAATGGTTTAAAAAAAAAAGATTGACTTTCACTTTTTGCTTTCATTTGATTAAAAGGAAAAGTTTTCTTCGAAAAGCTCACTCGAGTTGAGATTTGCTAATAAGGAGGATAAGCCGCAAATGTTGGTAATTTTTCATACGAATCCATTATCATTTACCGGTATTTATAAAATATCTGTCGTACAGCATATCTTGGAATGGAACCTTGCGAAAATGCGTATACCTTTACAAACCTTAGTCCAATTTGTTAAAAGATTTCCGCTCATTCCGCGATAGGTTGCATTTAGGCTCTATTCAATCATCCTGCACGCGTGTTCATGCATGCATTTTTGATTGTTGTCTTTCCTGTCATTTAGTGAACATTTCTTATAAATGTAATTGATGCTCAATAACACCGTCTGACTTGCAGTCTGTCATTCATTTATTAGAAGAGTATTTTCCGAGCATTTATTTGCCATATTTACAATCTGGTCATGTTATTACTTGAAATTCTGTTTTTATGGCAATCTTAACTTGATTATTCTTTCTCGGTAATCTTCTACTCTAATAACGTAATTTATGATCTGAAAGCTTATGTTATCGATTTTCAATGAATTTCTATTCATTTTGCGCTGATATGAAGATAACTTTGTATTATACTAAATTACCATAAATGATTTATTTAATTAGTAATAAGTTTACTGAAATTTCACATTTTTTTCCATTGTCAATATTCAACAGCAATTAATTCATTTTATGAAAAGTTGACTAATGCTTCATTAAGTGGTTTTATAATTAATTCATACATTTTTTTATCCATCGTCGGAAATAAAAAGTATAATAATTTTGTTATTCTCTATGTTACACATAAAGGTTGATACTAAAGATATCGTGCACACTTTCGTCTGAATCGTTATCCCACATTATTTTACATATATTGCTATGTCGGTCCATCCGTCCGAAAGATAAAAGTCACAAAAAAGGAGATATAAAATCGGATCAAATACAAAATACTTTCTATAGAGAGTAATGGTACGAGAAAGAGAGAGAGGCCAGGAATAAATATTAGACCATTTCTTTAAGAAGAAAAGTATTTAGTATTTGGTCCCCATAGCACATACAAAGTTTTTTACGCGTTCCTCGTGGAATAGGAAACACTTCATTCCATGATATGTCTATTCTTTATGCGGTTTCTTTATGGTTTGCTTTTGTTTACTGAAATAACACTTCAGTAATTTATACGGTTGTGATCATTGGGCAAAGAAACCCAAAAAAAAAAAAGAAAAATTAAAATAAAAAATATGTATAAAGAAATTAAAACAATTGTCAACGGCAACGGCAAAGAATGCGTTTGTACAGGAAGCCCTACGGTTTTACATAAAGTCTTTTGTTTGATTCAAATAAAATTCCGCTCTCGACGAAGACTATTTGATAAAGCTCACGTTGAGCACCTCAGGGGGTCTTTTAATTATCTTGTTAAAGTCATTACAAAATTCACTTTTTATTGTTATGCATTACTACTTGAATCTCGTTTATTTTTTTATTTTTTTTATTATTATTTTATTATCTCTACTTTTCCACCGAGAAGTAAATAAAAATGTGCGATTCTTAAGCTTTACAAACAAATTGCAGTTGTATTGCATTTCTTAATGTACACAGTGCTGAAGAAACCTTTTAAGACCTTAAAAAAACCAACCAACAAAAAAGGGAATAAATTCTTAAAGCAGTAAAGATTAGAACTCTTGTTTTCATTTCGTTAAATAACGTTCTTAAAGGTTCACCTAAACACATGTACATACATATATATATATATGTAGATAGAAAAAAGTAAGCGGTATCGTAAAGTATTTTAAGTTAAATACACTTTACTGTCGAAGATTAACACAGCACTTGCGTTCAGTTTTCGTTAAACCAAATTTATATAAAAACAAAAAAGAAAAAGAGTAAGAAAATTAGATTCGGTCGTGACCGAATCGTTTATACCCATCATCGTTATCCTAAAAACGACAAAAATGATAAGAGAACTACATTTTCATGCTCTATAACATGGAGTGGGCGTGGCGAGTTTTTTCTAGTTTTAAAATAAAAGCCTGAGGGCGTTCTAGGCGTGCCCTTTGAAAAATTCAAGTCACTTCTAAATTGCTTTGCAAACTTATAGGCAAACTTATATCTTCATTTTTGCTAACGTAGAATCGTTACCACAGATACTGCATAGTTGGATAGACGGACAGACGAACAGACGGATTTTCTTACGTGCATTCCGAATTTGAAACTGATCAAGAATTTGTATACACCATGGGGCTGTTGAAGCTTGTTTCTGCGCGTTATAAAGGTGTGGAAAGAAAATAAAGTTTTGATAATAATAATAAATGTAACATAGGGTAGGCGTGGTAAAGTTTTTCACATATTTGTACAGGTGCTACAGCGTCGTCTGTAGAACATACGTTCAAATATTTTTAGATTTATCTGCTGTACAACAAAACAATTTTTATTCTCAGATGTTCTCAGTATACGTAGTGCTGCAAGAGTGTCTTTCGTCCGATTTGATTCATTTTCTATACCAACCTGTGTGAATGTTCCAATGTTTCTGCTAAATTTGAAGTTGATAGCTTCATTTTTACGGCCAGGAGAATGTTTACAACAGATAGACAGACGGACAGGCGCAAATCGATTCAGAATATAATGCTGATCAAGAATATGTGGGGCCTCTGTAGCTTCCTTCCTTCTGAGCGTTGCAAACGTTTTGACAAAATAAATATACTCCTCATCCTTAGATTATGGTTATAAAAAACCCGGTAGTCTCATAGACTAACCCATTATATATTTACTTATAGCTTATAACAAAGATTTTATACTCAAAACAGAGAAACCCATTAGTTTAAAGTGGATGGATAATCTCTACAGTAGCACCAGTGACGAGAACAAACATTAAACTTTTTACAAAACGCGTAAGCAAAAAAGGAAAAGAAAGGGAGAAGTTTGAGTTGAGTTTTCTCAAAGATATAATAAACATACTTTACAACAAAAATAAAGTTTTCATTTTAGGTATAAATTTCAAATTAGTTGGATTATAATTTGCTTAAACTTTAAACCCCATTACAAATCCCTTTGTTGTTATAACCTATCATTAGAATAAGCTTTAAAATTATGTCTGCAGTACTTTTCAGTTAATAACATGCAAAGCTTAAGTGAAAATTTGAGTGTAACTTCTTGCTGAATGATTGATTTAAAAAGTGAGTTGCCTTTCAGTTATTCACATAAAGTGCATTAGTCAGAAGTTCATAGATTGTTTATTATGCAAAGGCTGTTACTGAGCCAGTCTATGGCATCGTTTAGTAATTCCTTTAACTTTAGCTGCACATTGTCTGCAAAAACTTTTTTCAAAAGATTAACCAAAAAATGATTTAATCTTCAGTGAAAATAAACTAAAGTACTTTTAAGTCCATACATTATACGCTAATCATCGTGCAGCTATCTGTCGTTTCGTCGAATTTCATTTAACTCCTTGGTATACTGAATGTAATAAGATTTTTTTTATACAATTAACATAACAGTAAGTTAACCTTCAGTTATTGACAACGAGAACTTTAACCGTAAGTTCATAGATTACGCACATCAAGACTGTATGGTTTTTCTTAGCAAAGCATTCCGTTTATGTGCTCTGCGTATTAATTAGGCAGATGTGATTAACTGAAAAGTGACTTAACCTTCAGTTATCAACCTTTTTTTACTTATGTATTTCGTTTTACTTAGTTACAATGATCTTCAGATATGATTGAATGAAAAGTAACTTAGCCTTCAGTGGGCCACCTAACGTATTTTAACGGGAAGTTTGCAAATGGGTTCTCCTTGTTAAGAATTTCATTTAACGACTCTTCGCATTTCTTCGCACGATTAACGGAAGAGATATATTGATAAGAAACCGATTCATGCAAATGCTATGAGAAGGCGAAGCAAACATTACATCGTACTTGTGCAAATGCTCGGTCATCTGGGCTACTAGAGACCAGTTGCTTGGCGAACGCCGAACACCGTATGGCGTCCCGAACGTAAAAAGATGGCAGGATCTTTTTAGGTCGCAGTGCGGATTGCTCACCACTTTACAATACAAACCGAAAAATTGATTTGACCCTTAATGGCGGATCTAACATAGTTTAACTGAGAGCTCTTAGGCTGCGCACTGAGTGCATCGAATCTAGAAGAATGCTTTTAGCAAGCATGCTTTTACCTAGTCTTAGTTTTAGCAATAAAACAAACTTTGTTCGAATCCTTGAATATTTGGAGAAGATTTTTCAAAGGGTCCTTACCTAAATAATTCTTTTACTTGTTATCCATTACTGACTAAATATTTAGGTAAACTTTAACTATATCTTTAGTCTTTTTGCTCTCTTATCTTTTCTAGTTGAAGATAAGTTATTGTGCAATAATTGAATTTTCTAACGGCGTAAAAGGCATATAAGCAAAATATTTACGGAAGGCAAGATCAGTCAAAAGTGAGTCGAAATGGGAGACTATTTATTCTAGAGAGTCCGAGTCAGGAAAGTTCAATGGCAATATTCGAACGAACAAGACCAGAATGAGAATTAAAGCCTTGTAAATATAAGTTCCTGTAAATACTTTATAAATAGATCTCTTAAGAATCTCTTTGCGGACAAAAACTATATTATCCTAAAAATCACAATTCACTTCTACGAACATAAATTCAAAGGATATTTCTTTAATATGAAAACTTAAATTAAACCTTGGTTAAGTAAAACACTTTCAAGGTAGATCTGTCTCTTAGACATATTGAAATTAAAAATAGTATTCAAACTTACCACATAATAACAATATGAAAAATGAATTACTATAAATGTTATTTAATGTCGAAAAAAAAAAAAAAAAAAATGGGTCCATCCTTGCGTATAAGTTCAGTTTTTACAAAATCTTACGCTATTAGTTCAAGTTATGTTGCTCTTTAAACGCTTTTTCTCTTAACTGTGTCTTCTTCGTAGCTAAAGCAAATAGAATTATTTATGCGAGAAGTACTGTAGATCGCATATACACATATATATTCAGTAAATGAGCACGTTTACTAAATTAAAACCTATTAAAGCGTAAATTTTAAACTTTTTTTTAATTTGCTTTTTTCAGAAAACAAGCAGAGCGGTCTCAAATACAGAATGTATTGCATTACGATGGCTACGAAGGGTTGTTGTTTAAGCGAGCGGATATTCGGGCATAGATAATTACGTTCCAGGTAATTTGATAATTATTTTTGCCTCTTCTCTAAAGGGCATTCAACTTAAATGTTAGTTAATTGATATTATTTCACTTGCGTTAAGTAAGGAGATTATCGAGCATGAATGAATTTTTGGAAAACATTTAAAAATAGAAAACAAAAAGAGGAAAAAAAAGGTTACAGACGACAGCGAAAATGGACTTTTGAATATTCTACACTCTCTCATGACACAATCAGTTTCGCAGCCTCATATGGAACGTGCTCTCATTCGATCTACTATTTAAGTATTAACAAACGTGGCTCCTTTTGGTTAAAAGGACAACAATGCAACAAATTTAATCAAAATATTTACCGTAAACCGCAATCTGCAAGTTTGCAAGAACATAAGAATCAATGTGAACAGACATCGGACAGGTAGTTGAGAAGATGAGCTTAACTCACTGAAGAGAAGGTTCTGTTCCTGCAATAAAAATAGTGGGTCTATTCCAAGTCGCTCTAGTTGCTCCTAGATAATTATAATCAGTTAACCGAAAATCTTTCAAATATGGTCTTTCAATATGGGTTGGGTATATCTTAATTCTTGGGAACGCTTTCAATAGCTGATGATATGTGTAATGCTGTTACCTCTACATCGATCTTCAAGATTTCATATCTCAGTGTTTCTAAATGTATTTATAATAAAAAAAAGAAGCTCAACAGTAAACTGACACCAAACAAATAAGAAAATTTATATTCGGTCGCGATCGAACGTTACCCCAAGAAAGACTAACAAACAGCGACTTTTTCTGTTTTTTAGAATAAAAGTCGAAAGTTTTTTATACAGGTAGTAGAGCATCACAGTTTATGCGTATTGAGTAAAAAACCAATTTTTTTTTTCCTTGTGGAAAACAGAGTTGTCCTCAGTTTATGTACTACTGTAGGTATGTGCTTCGACCGATTTGGCTCGTTTTCAACACCAAGAAGCGTACAAGAACTTCCAATGTTTCTGCCAAATTTGAAATTTTTGCGGAGAATGTTTATAAAAGACATTACACATACAAACACACACACACGCGGCCGGACGGACGGACTGCTGAAAAGTTTATGCACATTGTAGGGTACCTGAAGCTTCGTTATACCTCTCACACTTCGGTGATAGCAAGACAAGCGAAAGTTTATCGAAAACAATTTCCAACCTAATAACACAATGTCCCCAATTTGTGAGTTAACAAACGGAATGATAGGAAACTTCTCTCAGATGTTAACGACACTTGTATCAACTTACGAGAAAAACTTTACAAACAAAATAAAAGTTTTTGAAAATAATGACTGGGGCAAAAAGATCAATGACATGAACTGCGACAAAGATTTTCATTCTCAGTAGAATCAATTCTCACTATATATCGCTTGTGTGAAAGACAAAAAAAAAAAAATGAGTTTGAGTAAAACAAGCATTCATCTGCGAAAAGGAACGAATGTGTGTACTACGACTACAGACGTACTATATAATTATCTTCAATATCTTTCATATCACATTTAACTGACGTTCACAACATTTAATGCAAATAGTTGCGTTACTATTTTTGG